>PVIJ01007250.1:0-84251 GCA_004024925.1 Scalopus aquaticus | reverse complement strand
CACCCCAGACAACTGCCTTTGCAGGCTTTTGGGGGAAAGTTAACTGCCGGTGTCCTCAGAGCTGCGAGGGGGATGTGGAGGGTTAGGGATGGGGATTTGGGGGATACCAGAAGACACCTTTTGAAAGATCCTCTTTAAGACAGTATTTTAAGGAACTGCGTCCTCAGATTTGGGGGAGAGGACTGGCAGTTGGGGCTGTGAGTGGACCCAGGGTTCCCAGCTAAGATCCCTGGCATGAGGAAATTACCCTGCTCTGGCCCACCCTGCCCTCCAGCAGTGGGAACCTTTGAACTGTGAACTGCGGGTGGGGTGGGTTATCTCCTTTCTGGGTGGCCAGGCACCCACTTGTATGCTGGAATCCTGCCCTGGGTTTCCGGGTAGCCCCCCCTCGGAGCTCTTGGACACGTGTGTTGGTGTTGGCAGTAGGAGAGCCCCTTCTCTGATCCAGGGGGGCCTCCTGACCATAGGAGGTGGCATCTAGTGGTGAATGACTAGTCCAGCCCCTTCCCTCGCTGGGCTCCTGGCTGGGTGCAGGCTGCTAGCCCCGGTGAGTCCTGTCTCAGAGGAGGGCCGGGAGAGATGGACTTGTGGAGGGGTGCCTGGTGTGCTGGAGGGGTAGTCTGAGCTGCTCCCTGTGGTTTTTGTGCTCTTACCCCTTTCTGCCACTCCTGCCCGGCACCTTGGAGGCTCCTCTGTTGGAGGCAGTTTGGGCTTGGGTGAAGTTCCTGAAGTATCGGGATGAACAGATCAGGGCCTGCTGACTTTGCAGACTGCAGAGGGGTTTCGAAGGTCGGGCCTCCAGGGACTGGGGTGACTGGTGCAAGGTGACTGGTCCAAGACGCCAGGGTAGTTTGAGCCTGGCTTTTCCCTGCTGGGGAAAGTCCTGGCATGACCCTGAGCCTGCCCAGCCCCCATCCCAGTGTCTCCTGGAGGGGAGACCCCTCTGTCTCACAGCTGGTTCTGTGTCCTGTCTCCACCAGGGCAGTGGGAACCACTTGCGATTAGAGACAGGTTGAAGGTTGGGGTTTAAGAGTTTAGGACTGCAGAACTTGGCATTGCCTGGACCACAGGTATTTTTTCAGATGGAGAAGCTGGGGTCCAGAGAGGGGAAATGACTTGCTTAAAGTCACATTGTCAGGAGAGCTGAGACAGGACCCCAGGTGTTCAGGCTCCCGTCTCTGGGTTTTCTCCAGTCTGTTGGGGACCCTGACCCCTAAAAGGGTCACTTTGTACAGAACTGGACTGGAGTGGGGTAATGCATCCCACTCCCCCTGTACTCTCCCCATCACCATCCTTTCAAAGTGAGTGGAACTTCAGCGTTTGCACGGTATAGTATATCAGGTTCCCCCAGAACCTTGCGTGAATTGTCAAGGTGGGGGGGTGTATAACCCCATTTTAAAATCTAGGCTTGGGTAGGTTGAGCAGTAGAAGAGCGCTTAAACTCAGGCTACTGCACTCCTTGTGTGGGCCTTTCCTAGGTGCCTTCTAGTTTGGGGCCTTTCAAATTCTTTTGCCCACCCAACGACTCTAAAAATCTGGAGACCCAGCATTAATGGATGTCAGAGCTGGAAAGATGCTAGGCTCGGAGGGCGGACGTCATTGACTTGACGTCACCCAGTCACTTGAGTCCCAGCTAGGACCAGAGCTCCAGTCTCCTGTCTCTTCCTGTGTGATACACTCACCCAGTGCCAGGCTCCATTGGGCCCTGGAGAGCAGTGATTGCTTGTGGTGGTGACAGGGCCGAGGGCACTATAATGGCGGAGACATAGTTCTGTCCCAACTCTGAGGTTGGGGACTGAAGTATAGGCCATCTGTGGTCTTGGGGGAATGGAACCAAGGTGGCCCCAGGTGGAGAGGAAGTTAGTGTGTAGAGGAGGTACGCTTGGGTCTGAAACTTGCCTGGCCCTAGCCTTCCCTGGACGGACTCTTGCATGCCCAGCTTCCCTGTAAAGTGAGTTGTTCCTTCATCAGTTAGTTTATTCATTCATTGGTTTGCTAGATCTTACCTTCATTTTTTTAATTGAACATTCATTAGTTTATTAGTCATTTCAGTAGTCCATCTAACTTTATACCTGTCCACCCACCCCTCTACCCATCCACCCATCCATCCAGTCATTGGCTTATACAACCCAGTTGTAACACCAGCTGAGATACAACTGCAGTCCTCCTGGGCTCTAAAGCCAGCAGAGAAGTTAGGAGACTGCAGGGGGTGAAGCAGTGTTTTGAGCACCTACTTGAGACCCCAGGAAAGGTATCTCAGAAAAGATGAGGGTTAGAAATACACAAGGAGTTCCACAGACCCTCATCATGGTGGGCCTGGGTTCTGGGAGCAGGTCCCACTTTTGAATCAGCCTTTATAGTTTGCCCAGTGTGGCTCCTGGCTTGTGGGGCTTTGGGCACGTTCTTCCCCTCTCTGAGCCTTGTGTCTTGATCTCTAAAATGGGATGCTCTCTGCGAATCTCCCATGGATTGTTGGGAGTGCTGACAGGAGCGTCTGTGATATTTCCTTGCTCTGGCCAGGCATGTGGTAGGAGCCGAGTATATCAACTGAATTTTAAGGATTGTTGATTACAGTCCTAGGCTCCTACCTGATTTGGAAAATCATCATGGTGTTTCCAGAATGGGCCAAATGATATGGGAATCCTGAAAGCCCTGCTGTGCCTTGTCATTCCCCTGCTAAAACACTTCTAGAAAAGAAGAGGCAAGAACGAAAACCCAAAGTCCTTTGTGGGCCTCCATGGCCCTTCGTGGTTCGGGTCTGCCACCCCAAAACCTCAGCTCCCCAACCCTGGTGCCCTCCCTCCCCAGTCTCACCACCCCTGAGCACACAAGACATCTTTCTGCACCTCACGTTGACAAAGCCTGTTGTCGGGGCCTTGCCCGCCCCCTGCCCGGAATGCTTTCCCCTGGCTCCCGCCTTCTGGTTTCACAGGTTTCAGAGGTCACCTGCTCCGAGGGGCTTCCCTGACCACCTGCTCCAGGGCCGCTTCCCATTGTCACTCTCTGTTATGTCAGCCCCTTTGCAGTTTCTGTTGAAGCTTCTGTCTCTATTCAGGACTCTCATTTATTTATTTGCCCTTCTTGGCTGTCTACACTGCTGGAACATGCTCTAGCTCCAGCAGGCGAGTTGGCAGGTGGGTGCAGCACAGTGTGGCTGAGGCTTTAGCTGAGGGGAGGATGGCTGGGGCCCAGGTGTGGCGGCCCCGGCTACACGGCAGCACCTGGGGGATGAAGTGACACGGAGCTGGGTCCTCTCCTGGGAAGCGCGGGGCTGTTGTTAGGAAATAACGAGATGATTAAATCATGGGCGCTCGGCATTCTGTTCTTTCCAATCTCAGAACCTCAACCTGAGCAGCTTTCCACCTGAGAACCTTTGACCCTTGGCGTCTGATCAGGGACTTGGTTCCAACTGGGGACTCGGAATCTTACAAAGGAAACTCTCGCTGCCTTGCTTAGCAGCGCAGAGTCCTTGTGTGTTTAAAAGAGCTTTATAAATGTTAGCATGTTTAACCCTCACTGACATCATCCCCATTTACAGGTGAGGAAACAAGGCACAGAGAGATTGGATAACTTGCCTGAGTCGATCTCGTCAGGGGTTTGAACCCAGAAGTCGGGGACTCCTGAGAATGCCACATCCCACAGGGGAAGCCCCACCTCACTGGACCCCTAAGCCCTGGGCAGAGCGGGAGTCCCCTTCACACCTCCTTGACAAAAGGGCTTCCCTCTCTGCTCAAGGGTGGGGAGCTGCCTCCCAGCCCCCCAGCTCTTCTTGCAGACACTTGCCATCCCAGAAAGTTCCTTTCCCAAGTGCAGCTTCCTGGGAGGTGGTGCCGAGAGGCCATGTTAGTGTTGAGGGTTTCCCAGCGCTTCTGACCTTGTGATTTTGTGACTTCAGCAACTTCTCGCTCCCCACTGGGTTGTGAGCTCCTTGAGGGCAGGCCGCCTGGCGCGTGGTGTTGAACGTGTGAACGCAGAAGACAGGGTGCAAACATTTGCGCTCCTGTCTCGGTGCTGTGTGCCGCCAGTGTCTGGGCCGGCAGGCTGGGTGTCCTCGGGAGCAGACAGTCGGTTATCTTGCCCTGTAGCCCGAGAACGTCTATATCTGATAATGTTTATGTAACCCATTCTTGGCCCATCATCTGAGATCTAAAGTTGTGCACTAATTGGAGAGAGGTAGACCTCACTGCTCAGCCAGCCCCACCCCGGGAAACTGAATGGGAAGGCGGGGAGGCGGCCTGGTCCACAGCCACACACGGCCCCCCGGCTCTGTCTGGCAGGCCCACTCTTCATGGGCCAATAGGCCGCCACAGTTCGTGCCTTGGGGCTCAGAGGCAGGAACAGCCTGTGTGAGGATGCTGCTCCCTCCGTGTCCTCACCTGCACACTGGGAGCACTCCCAGATGCACAGCGCCGGGGAGGGCCTGGCACAAGGTCTGACGCTGCCTGCCCCTGCTCTTGGGGGCTGAGGACATGGGCGTGGTGGGAGTGGGTGGGGGCTGTGGGATGGCTGGGGCAGGCTTCGGAGGCTGGGGCGGATGTGAAGAGAGGCCAGGTGGTGTCTCGTGAATAGGTGTGTGGGGGAGCCTGAGGGATTGGCTCTGGGCCCCAAGCATCCTGCCTTGTTCCTGCCTTGCCCTTGTGACGCAGAATGCCCTTGAGGGGGTCTCCACCATCTGGGTCCTCTGGGGTTTACCACCCACTCCCAGACACTCAAACACACACACTCACACACTCAGCCATTCCACTACTGGCTCCCTTTTGCTGGGGTGTCGGCGGTGGGCTGGGTGCGCCTGGCTATATCAGGACCACCACTAGAGATGCCCTGAGTCGGGTCTGCAGGAGCCAGGAGCTCAGGAGGCGTGTCGCCGGGGTGGGTGTCCACGCACGATGCACACACCTCACAGGAGCACACAGCCCTCTCCTGCCAGGTGTGCCCCGTGCGTGCCCCATGCACCCGCCCAGGGACCACGCCCAGCGCCTGCCTGCACCTCCTCGTGCACTTCCACACTTGGGTACACACCGTATTTATCATCTGCACAGACTGTGCTTACGCCAGTGCATGTTTTTACATGTAGGTGCATCTTGCGTGCACACATTCATGGGGATGACACGGGGTGCAGCCCCCTGGGCCCCGCACGTGATTCCTCATGCACACCTTGCACTCACGAGTGCCCACCCCCTGGCTCCCAGCGGCGGAGCAGGCCGCCTATTTCTACCTGGCCTTCGTTGAGCTGCGTTTCTTGGGCATTTACTATATACCAGGCCATGTACTAGATGTGGGAATAGAGGTCAGGAACACTGAATAGTCCCTGCCCTGGCGAAGGAGACAGACTCTTTAGCAGACATCACACCCATGATGATGTGATCACAGATTGAGGTCAGTGCCAGGAGGAGCTACTTTTCTACGATGGGGGCTTCCCGACAGCAGCTGCGTGCTCTTGGGTGCACTGTGATGGGTGGTGATGATGGTGTTTGTAGAGGAGAGGTGCTTTCTGGGGGGAAGTGATAGCTGAGCTGTGGCCCAAGATTTTCCAGGTGAGAAGCATTCCAGGCAGAGGCCCTGGAATAAAGGACCATGGAGAAGGTGGTAGCCGAGACCTGGGGGAGATAAGTGGGCAGGCCTGGTCCAGGAGGCCGGTGGGTCTTCCCTGCTGCCTGCCCCTCCCCACATTTCCACCAGGCCTCCCCACCCCTTCTGACCAGCCTCCCCTGCTGCCTGGCCCTGCTCTGCCTGCTGGCCTGAGTTGAGAGTCGCTGTCCTCTCCGAGCTCTGAGTCTCGACTTGGTGCTCAGGTTAGCAGAGCCCCTGTGGGTCCGAAAGGCTCCCGCCCCCCCCTTCCCCCACCCTGCTCCCCAGCCCAGTTAATGTCCCTGGTTGGTCACATTTCCATGTGGGTCTTGGACTGTTGGGGAAGGCTCCCTGTGCCTTAGAGAGCCTAAAAACAGAGTAACGGTAACAATAGCTGACACACAGTGTTCCAGGCCCTTCTGAGCACTTGGTACATGCAACTCAGTTCTCACTACAGTGCTCCGTGGACTCCATTATCATCCCTGTCTACAGACAGTCCCGGGGGCCTGAGCTGGATTGCCACCCAGAACTGTACTTGTCACCGGAGTTGCCACATCGCCCCTGGATCCTGAGGGTCCAGGAACCCACACTGTGGTGTAGGCAGATCTTGGAAGGAAGGCCGAGGAAGCGACTTGCTGGAGGCGGCACAGCTGGCTGACCGCAGAGCCTCCAGCCCGGCCTCAACAGGCGCCCTCGGGCAGGTCACAAGCTTCCCTGAACCTCTTTCCTGAGTGATGTTACCGGAGCAGCCGGGAGGGCAGGACCTTGGAGGGTAATTGAGATGGGACCCGGTGGGGCCTTCTTGGACACCCTGGATGTGCACTTGATAATAAGTTTTTAAGCGGTTTGTTGATGTTCTTAGCATCTTTCTGAATGTGTGTCCTATTTTGAAATGTTACAATATCTGCCTCACAGGGTCTAGGAGCCTGAGTGAGAAATGTTTGTAAAGCATCCAACAGTGCTGGCCTGGAAGGAGTGCTCATTAATTATTATTATTATTGTCATTTCACGCTGGCAGAGGGTTCCTTGTGGAGATGGGAGCGGGGGTGGGGGGCCCCCTGGGGAAATGCAGTAGAGAAGGGCAAGCATTCAAAGCTTGCGAAGGGTGGCCTAGCCTATGCCCTAAATGAGGGCTCCGAGGCTCTCGAGGACAGTCACTGCCCCCGGGTGTCCCTGGGTGGCTGATGTGGAAGAGGGGAGGCCAGGGAGGGGCTGAGGCAGCACCCCAGCTCCCACCGACTGGGGCGCACTCAGCAGCCCCCTCCCCCCATCAGCTCCACCATCACAGTGAAAACAGCTCTTCCCAGCCCTGCAGGGCTGTGGAAACCCAGCCTAATTGGATCCAGGACCCTCGGGAGCCCTGTTCTTCACAGGAAGTTCCCAGGAGCGAGTTTCCAAGGCTGGCCTGGGTCTTGGGGGTGGGGTGGGGTGCAACAGCTGGGGCTCAGAGCTCTGGGCCACATGGAGTGGGGCACATGGAGGGCAGAGGGGTCATGGGAAGCATGTGGGGGTCTCAAGGAGCTGGGAAGATGGGAAACCTCGGCTCCTGTCTCGTCACTGGCAGACCATCTTTCTGGCCTGGTAAACACCCATCTTTTGAAAACCTTGACCACTGACTTCCCCTGCTCAGCGACCTCCCGTAGCCCCCAATGCTGTTCATGCAAGCATAGCAGCCTGGCACTGGTCCTCTGTGAAGTGCCCTGTCACCTTTCTCTCTTGCCCCCGGTGAGTTCCTGTACTGTCCCCGTCACGGGCCAGGCGCCATACTGTGTGCCTTCATGCCGCTGGGCCTTTGCACGTGCAGCGCCTTCCCCCTGGCCTGCCCTTGCCTGGTGTCTCTCTCTCAGCCTCTCCCCTTTCCCTTCGTGAAATCTCCCATCCCTCACTAGATGAGCTCATCTTCCCAGGGACGCCCCCACCCCTCGCTGCAGCTTGGACCCTCTCCCGGGACACGGCTGTGTTGAGGAATCCTTGCTCTCCCGGAAAGCCGGCGGTTTTCCACGCTGCACTGTGCCTCTGCACCGATGCTGTCCCTTTCAGCCACTCACTCTCTTGCTGACTTCTCAGGCGTCCAGGCCACATGAACAGACCCCTCTCCTGCATTGATTGCCCTGGTGAATGTTTACTGGGCACCTCACATGAATTAGGCACCTGAGCCCCTACTGTGTGACTGGAGCTGGCTCTGGGTTTGCAGTGGTGGCCCTGTCCTGGTGGGTCAGGTTGGAGGGCTAGAGAAGTGCCCCAAAAGTGAGAGAGGGAGAAGGCGGGAGCCATGAGTGTGCGCAGTCGGGTGGCCGGTTCTTGCTGCGAGAGGGTCAGAAAGTGACCTCTACCTGGGACCCAGAGGAAGAGCCTGGTCAGCTGGGGAACTGAGTTGGGATTTGGGGTTGTAACCAAGAACCAGACGCCAGCCCCGATCTCAGGGAGCTCACAGCTACTGGGGAAGGGGGAATGGGCAGGCAGGTAAGCAGGCCGTTCTAGCACTGGGATCATTGCTTTGGTGGGGGAAGCCCAGGAAGCTGGGAACTCAGGGGAGAGACTGCAGATATAACTGTGCAGGGGGGCTTCCCCATGGCTGTGACCCCTGAGCTGACTTTCCATGGCTGGTGGGAAGCTGGAGGAATTCTGGCTAGGTGCTCTGTCCCAGGGTGGAAGGACCTAGCCTGTGCGAAGACGTGGTAGCAGGGGAGAGTCGCAAGCGTGGGGGGCCTGCGGGTGATGAAGTGAGGCTGGAGAGTGGGAGGCTGTGGGATGACTGGCCAGCAGGGCTTCAGCAAAGACCCTTGGGCACTACACTGGGAGTTTGAACTATATCTGCGAAGTGATGGGCACCCAGGAAGGAATTTTAAATGGGAGAGTGGGTGACCCAGGCAAGCCTTCCTTGGTCTTCCCCAGAGAAGAGGGGGAGTCCCTGATTCTGTACTCCTGGCTGGGATTTGGGGTAGGGCTCAAGGAGCCTTGTGGGATGTCCCTGGCCCTCTCTGAGACACTGTTTCCTCTTGGGTAAAGCTGTGTGGCCTGAGACCAGAATCCTAGTGGGGCCATGGGTTGGGGGTGGGGTGTCTGGCTTGGCCAAAGCTTGCTGAACCTTTAGTTTTATTAAAAATATTCTTTAAAAAGGTCATGTCATCATAGGGGATACGGAAATGAAATAAACCTCCCCTTTCTGCCCTTCCTCCAAGCCTGAATCACCCTCACTGTTAGCATTTTGGGTCACCTACCCTCTTTTTTCTCAGCACCCAATTTTTATATAGCTCTTATTGCTCTATCTATGTATGTACTTAAAAAAAATCTGCATCCCCCCAAAAAAACCCCAAAAAGTTGTTGGTCAGTATTTTCTGAACTTCAGGATGGATTTAATTTCTCTATGACGGGTCCAGCGTCAGGGCGGAAAGCTGGGGTGCCACAGTCCGATTTTCTGGCTTCAAGTCACACTTAAACTGCTCGACCCTGGACAGGCTACCTCGTTCCTCTCCACCGTGGCTCCTTGCATGGTTCATGTGAGGGCTACGTGAGTCACTGCGCCAGGGAGTGCTGGCTATTATTAACAACTGTAGACCATATTACCATGTAACATGATTACAGAGCCATCCCCCTATTGTTCAAAAATTTGGCTGTTCCAGGTTTTTTGCTATTGAAAAGATCCACTGAAGCAAACAGCTTTGCTTTCGTTCATCTTGGGTTATTTTCTAGGGATCGATGACTAAAAATGGGATCAGTAGGCCAGGAAATCTGAAAGTTGCTAGAGTTCGTGACACATTATTCCCAGATTGTTTTCAGAAATGATTGTTCCAATTATTCTCCCACCCATAATGCATGGGAATGTCAATTTCACCAACCTCTCCAGCATTGGGTATTATCATTTTCTTATTCCTTTTTGCTATTTTAACAGGTGAAGCTCAGTTTATTTTCACTGCCAGGGAAATTGCCATTTTCTGTATTTATTAGTTGTTAATGTCCTTTTGGCCCTCTGGTCTGTACAGAACATACATGGTCCTTCTCACATCACTCAGGAAAATGGGGCTTAGATACAGGAAATAGGGAACATGTAACAATGCAGGGGACAGCAGAGTGCCAGAGTGTGTGGCGAGAACTAGGAGGCGAGAGGGGACTTTCTTCTATGTAGTTTTAGTTCCTTCCACCTAGAGCATCCATTCGTTCATCCATACATCTATCGGGTACTGTGCAGGGATTCAAAAGCCAGTGACTCAGCCCTGATTCCACCCTGGCAGGCTGCGTGTCCAGCAACAGGAATACATGAGAAAACTGACAAGTGCTTTGATGGTGGAAATGCAGGACACAAGGAAACAGGAGAGGCCCCTGGCAGCCTCGGGGGTAGAGGTGGAACAGTCCTGGAAGGCTTTCAGGAGAAAGTAGCCTGTAAGCTGGGGCTTTGAGAGGTAGTTCGGACTTAACCACTGAAATGGGGTGGGCTTTGAGGGAGATGCTGCCTGATTGAAAGTGAGGAAGTAAGAAGGGAAGTTGAACATTGGGGAAACTCACTCTCACCAGGCTGGGTGTGTAAGGTGGGGGAAACCTCCAGTAAGGCCAGAGGTCATCGGGGCTGGACAGATAAGGCCTAAGGAATCCAGATCTTGTCTGGAGGGAAGCAGAGTTCCATGGAAGGTTCTAAGTAGAGGAGTGTTGTGATCTGTTTTTGAAATATCACAGTGACCACAGCAGGAGACTGGAATGGGGGCTGTGGGTAGAGGTGGGGAGCCCTGGGAAGAGGCTCTTGCTGCAGGTGGCAGGGTCTGGCCCAGGCCAGGGAAGGTGGTGGCGTCTCCCTTCTCTCCCCACCCTGTGCAGCTTCAAAGTGCAGACAAATGTCACCTCTGCCAGTAACAGTGCTGAATTCTGCCATCCCCACCCAGTTCCCACTACCTGGAGGACGGGGCATTGGCAGGAGTGCTTGGCTGAGTGCCCCCTGCCTGCTGGCCGGGGACCCCCGCACCTCCATGCCACCAGACCTTCTGTCTATCCGCCCTCCCGTCTCTCTCCTGCTACCAACCTCTTTCATTTTTTGAGAATAAATTGTTTTCACGATAAAAGCAACTGAATGACAATACAGAGAATCTGGAAATCAGAGAAACAAAGACAAAAACCCAGATCAGCTCCAGCTTCCCCCAGCGCACCCAGCCTCCCTCTGGGCTTGGTTTCTTGCAGCTTGCTCTTTCTGACACAGGTTTTTTTTTTTTGCCTCCTGGTAATCATAGTGTCCGCACAGCTTTGGGTCCCGCTCATTCCCATTTACTTTGTTGGGACCCCCTGTGGCCATGGGTCTGAGCAAATCTCACTGTTTAATGTCTGTGGGCTGGGCCGGGCATGGGAAATGGGACAGTAAGTTGCTTAACCGCACCCAGCCCTGCCCTGCAGTGGGCACGGCTCAGTCACATTCCTCCCTGGGCTGCCTGTTCTGTCTTCTTTGTGTGTGTCTAGGTCTGACCTTCCCCAGGTGGCGGGGCCTGGCACCTGGTGGGCCCCTTCTTAGTGCCCCTCCCCTAGTGCTCCTTCAGGGTGCTGGCTAGGTTGGTCTTAATGGCTACCCTCCTGGGATAGTGTGATGGGCAGAACTGGTTTTGAATCCAGACTCGGCTCTGTGGCCTCAGACAAGTTACTCCACCTCTCTGGACCTCCATTCCTCATCTGTACCATGGCTCTAGTGGAACAGTAAAATAACAGTTGTAAAACTGCCCTGACACAGCTCCTCACTCATCCAAAGTGCTCAAGAAAAAGTAGTGTTACTGTTTCTGACGGCAGAGGTGAATGAACACCGACTCTACCTGCGGAGAGCTCAAGTCTGATGGGACAGTCACCCAGGGAAACACACACCAAGGTGTGATCCGCCCTGTGATGCTGGTCCAGAGGGGTGGCCTCACCCCATGACTTGCAAGCTGTGTGACTTTGGGCAAATTGGTTGACTTCTCTGAGCTGCAGTTTCCTCTTCTGTTAAATGCACATCCTGCAGGATCACTGGGAAGATTCAGTGACATGATGCGTGTGGCCTACTCAGCACAGTGCCTGGCGCATAGTAGGTGTGGAAATCAATAGTAGCTGCCATTTTATTATTATTATTATTATTATTGTTATTCCCATATACAAGGTGCTGTTGGGAACACAGAGGAAGTGACTGACTGGGGGTTCAGGGAAAGCTCCGTAGAAGAGGGAACACTTGAGCTGGGTCTTGAAGGATGAGTAGAAGTTCACCAAGTGGGAAAGGACACTCTAGGTAAGGAACCTGTGATTCCAGGTTGAACTCTGTCAATGAGGGGTTTGTTCTTTGGGGGATTAAGGTATTGTGTTCATCCCGACTTCCCCAAGTGCCCCTCACTGCCTCCATCTGGGTTTGTCCTGGGGGCCATATGATGCTCTCCCTCCTGTCATCTGGGGGGTTCTTGCTTGAGGGAGTTGCCGTCCCTGTCAGTCCATGTTGTGGGCCACAGGTCTATCTGTTGTGTGTGTCCGAGTTTGGTGCCGTCTGTCTGCATGTTCCTGTGGTCGTGTCTGTCTGTGTCAGTCAGTATCCAGGGCACCTCTGAGGCCACACCAGGGGCAGCCTGCACATGGGCTGCCAGCTCTAACTAAGTAGCCAGGCCCTCTTGCTCACGCTCCTCCTGGTCCAGGTGCACCCCTTCTCACCTCCGTCCCCCAGGGGCCTCCTAAGAGTGACCCTCCTACTGCCTCCTCTCCCGCTTTTCCCATCCCGTCTACACTAGGGCCAGGGTGGGCGGGGGAGTGTCTTTTCTAAACTACAAATCTGTCCCATCACCCACTGCTTCATGTCCAGGCTCTAGGTTTAGGGTTCAGGAATCGACCTCCCTGGTGGCTGGCTCCAGTCTCATCTCCCCTTTTCCAGGCCACACTGGATACTTCAGCTCCCCTCGCAGGCCTGAGCTCAGGCTGCTGCTTCTGCCAGAAGTGCCTCGACACCTCGTTTGCCTGGCCACCCCCCACTCATCCTTTAAGACCTGGCACAGGCATCCTCTCCCCTGGGAACTCTGTCCCTGTCCTTTCTTCCTGTCCAGGGGCAGGTCTCTGGCTCTGGGCCTCTCATCCCTTCCTTGGGGGGACAGGAGCAAGTGTCTTGCCCAAGATCACACAGCTGGTGAGTTGGAGCCAAGATTTGAACCTGGGTGTGTTGGGATGCAAACAAGGCAGGCTGTTCATGAGGTGGTAGCTAGGCCGCACGGAGCGGGGCGGAATCCTGAGGCCACGGCCGGGGGTGGACCTGAGCTCGGGGTGGGTGTGGCTGTGTGTATTGTGGATCAGTGTGTGTCCGTGGCAGGAATCTCTGGGCAAGGGGGAAGCTCCACTTGGCCAGATGGCTAGAGGGGGGCTACATCTTAGCAGAAGACTATGTCCAGCTGAGGACTGCCAAGTCTGAGCAGCCGTGGGGGAAAGCCAAAGTGACATGCCAGGAAGGCAGCTGGGAAGCTGGGCCCACAGCTCCAGGGGGATGCCGGGGCTGGAGGTGGAGACTTGGGAGTTGGCTGGTGTTTAAAGCTCTAGAATGGGTAGGCTAAGGCCAGTGGGAAAGAGGAGGCTCTTGCCCCACCTTGGGGGGCCAAGCCTGTGGGGAGTGGGGGGCCGTGAGAGATGAGAGAGCAGGGGTCACAGTACACAGATTTTCTTGAAGGCCCCAGGAGGCAGGGAGGCCATACCTGGAGGGTGGTATCACCAGCTCTGACCACGTGAGGTTCTTGGAGGCACACAGTAGGTCTCAGGCGGAAGTGCTTTTCCTGTAGGAGGCGTGCAGGTCACACGCCTGCCTCCACATAGCCTGGGGCTTCCGGAGAGCAGGCTCCCATTTGCCTCGAACCAGTTCCCCAGCACTGGCCGCTGGTTTGACCACAGGATGTGTGTAGACGGGTGGCCAGCTGCCCCGGAGAGCTCTTTCCAGAGCAGCGCTGGGAGGTGAGCCTTCATCCTGCCATCCTACTTGTTTTCACCTTGCAGAGGGAGAAAAGCAAAAGGACAGTTTGCACACCCCTTTGCCAGGATCAGAGTTGTGTGTTTTGGGGCTCACAGCACAGGGGCTTGGCTTCTGCCTGGAGCTTGAGGTTCAGTCTGCAGGTCCTGCCGATACCAGCGTGTCTCTTGTGCCGTCCACTCCTCTGCCCCTCCCCGACCCTTCTGCCCAAGACACTGTTCTCAGGCTTCTCCCTTGGCCTCAGGCCACTTGGCTTCTTTGCTCCCTTGCCCCCTTGCCCAGCACACCCCTGGTGCCTTCTCACCACCCGCGTTCCCTCCCAACACCTTAGTGTGGCATTCAAGGCCCTGCTGCCGGCCTCTGTCCTCACCACCTCACCTCTCTCCAGCTCCCTCTTTGGTGCCTGTGGGTGGCTACTCCCTGCCCCAAGCCTGCCTTGAGCTTTCACACCTCCATGCCTCTGCTCAAGCTGTTGCCTCGGCTGGGAAGGCCCCCCGTCCACCTGTCCTCAACACGTCTGACCAGCTGCTCCTGTTTAAAGGCCCCTCTTGCAAGATAAGGTCTGAGTGCCTTGGCCTGACCTTGGCGACCTTCTCCCTTCCTATTTTGCCATGATCCCACTGTCGTGCAGGGGCCAGGATTGCACGGGGGTAGTTGGGGCTCACACAACATATTCTTGACGCATATCTGGCAATGACCTGACACTCAGGAGATGCTCAGCGCACACACACCCCTCCCACTTCCCCCCATGCCTGTCCCCCAACACTTGCATCTGACACATGGTAGACAGACACTGGGGCCAGGGCCACTGACTGAGTTAGCGGATTAGTTAAGATCAGCCAGAGAAGGAGGCAAAGAAATTAGATAGAGGCCGTGCAGCCAGAGCCGTCCAGGCAGATCCTTTCCTGCTGTGGGGCTGCTTCCCCGCCTGGTCGATGGCACAGAGGGTGCGTTCTCCTGGCTTTGGGGCCCGAGGCCAGCCACTCTCTTCCCGCAGCTGCCTGACCAGGGTGGGACTTGGGGAAGGCTGAACCTGACATTGAGCTGAAGAGAAGGGAGAGGACAGCCACCCCAGAACTGTCTGAGGAATGGTCAGGTGTGGAAGAAACGAGGTAGAGCCAACTGTTTGACTCTTTCACAGATGAGGGAAACTGAGGCTCAGAGAGTCAAGACCCAGCACTGCAGCATAGGTCTCCAGTTTCAGCTGTGTGGCCAGGAGCCAGGGCTTCCTTCCTGCTGCTCTAACTTCTTCCTCTGTGAAATGATGTGAGGATGCTGCCCAGCTTCAGGGGCACTGAGGAGAATGCCAGAGGTTACAGACGGGTCAGCCGTGCTGGACAACTCTGTAGGATTGTCTTTCAAGTAATTTTGATTATTATTCCTTCATTTGTTCATTCTGTCATGCAACTCATGATGTTGATAACCTCTGGGCCTGGTGCTGGGATACTGAGATGAGGGAGACAGGTGTGTCTGATCCCCAGGTGCCCCCACCCCTCTTCCCACTAGGAGAGTCTCCTCACCCTGGCTTACAGCCTGTCCTCTCCATGTGTTCCAGGGTGGACAGTAGTAGGCTCAGGACCGGTCCTGGCTGTGGGATTGTAGCCGTGCCATCCTGAGACAGGGCATATTCATAAGGCTGTAGTCAGGATACTTTGTCTTTTCCCTGAACTGCTAAGATGCTGATGAGCTGGACTTAGGCAGATTATAGTAGGAATCTCGGCTCTTTATTTCCTTGCTGTGTGACCTTGACTAAGTCACTTCACCTCTCTGAACTTCAGTTTCCTCAATTGTAAAATGGGAATGATGAAAATACCTGCCTTTTGGTGAACCTGGCACTAGGCAGACACTTGGCAAATGATAGCCTCCTCCCCGCTATTACTGTGTTGAGTTCTTTCTGAGAAGGAAGAAGCCCAGGGACCTGGAGCGGTCTTGGGTGCTTCCTGTGCTGGGCTGTCAGGGATGGGCAGAGGAAAGAGTAGCTTTGTGTTTGTGAGTGGCAGGAGCAGAAGGACGGTCAGTGGGTGGGGGTTGCCCTGGCCATCCAGGAAGAGGGTACTCTGAGCCCAGCCTGACCGGGCCAGGCTTGCTAAGAAGCAAGTATTTTTGCATATGGCTATTGAGATGTTTGCAAGTGAATATTTGCTCAACGAAAGACTGGGGTTTGCCATGCAAATTCCACAGAGAATCTAGCTTGATCAAATCACATTGCGTCTCAATTCTGGCACCCTAGCCCTGTGGTCTTGGGCAGGTCTCTTCCCCTCTCTCCAAGTCTCAGTTTCTTCACCTATAATATGGATTAATAATACCTCCTGGGCCTACTTCTCAAGTAAAGATCACAAGCAACAATTCGTATAAAGTGGCTTTTGTAAAGTGTTGAGATTAGATTATGTCCTTATTGAGGGTTTTCCCCAAAATTCTGGTAGGGGCTTCTCAGGCCTGTAGGATCAGGAAAAGAGGTTGAAAGCACTTCATTTTAGCCTTACTTGTCAAAGAAAAAAAACAAAACAGTTTCACTTAGGCAGCAATACCAGTTTGGTATTTGGTTAGTAATTTCAGTGTGTGAGAGAGAAATGAGCCATTTGCGAGGGAGCGAGACTTGATGGGCTACTCTGGGCTTACTCTGTAAGGCACTTCTCGACTTACTTTAGGGTCACAGGAAGACTCGAACCCCCCGGAAGACTGAAATAGCTGTGCAGGCCCATCCTCCATACTGCCTGGTTGAAAAGGCCTTCTAACCGCACAGGCCTGCCATGGAATTTGCCAGAGGTGAGGGGCCTCTAGACAGATTGCCTCACATATCTATTGAAGAGCCCCAAACTGCCTTAGCCTCAGCCTTCTCAACCCCCTTTTTAAACACAATGTTCTCAAACAAGTCCTTTTAGGGAAAATGTACACGTCCATTATCTGGGGGTAACTTTCTAGAGAGGCAATTTCTTGGGTCAGAGGGCAGTAGTCATTTGTGACCCTAAACTGTCCTGCCAAATTGCCCTTCAGAAAGTCTGGACCTGATGGCCCAAGTTGCCCGGGGTTCTCATGAGGACGTGGGATGTCTGCACTCAGGGCAGAGGTCAGAAGGGCGGGGCTCAGGCTGGGCCATTGCCTCTGCTCTGTAGCCGTTACAGAGTTGCCTCAGGACCCCTCAGTCTGTCTGGATGTGGGGAGAGAAAGACAGGGGCTTCTGTGTGGAATCCATGGGTCCATGGCATGGGCTCTGCACCCTAAGTTCCTTCTGGGGAATGGGGTTTGGTCTGTTGGCACCGGGGTGATGCGGGCTGGGAGTACTCAGGTCTGGATATGATCTTTGCCCTGTGGGACCCCCTGAGGGAGACCTCGAATTTCAGCCTTAGCCTGGAGACACAAGTCCCAGGCCAGGTAGGAGGACTGTTCTGCTAGGGGTCCTCTGCTCAGGGATCCAGACTTGTGGGGTAGCAGAAGACGGGAGCTCTCCACCCGCCGGTGGGGAGGTCTCTCTTCCCTGTGACAATAGCTCTTTTCCCGCAGGATGGCCGAGCCTCGATTTAACAACCCCTACTTCTGGCCCCCTCCTCCCACCATGCCCAGCCAGGTAAGAAGGAGCCTTCCTTTACCTCTCTGGGAGCTGCTTTGCTTTGCTGGGCTTTGGTTGCGATTTATGGGGCCGGGAGAGGGATGAGGGGTTTGCAGGTGGGCGGCCTGCAAGGAGCCCAGCATGGCCTCAGCCCTTCCTCCCTCTCTTCTCTCCCCGGCAGCTGGACAACCTGGTCCTGATTAACAAGATCAAGGAGCAGCTGATGGCTGAGAAGATCCGGCCACCTCACCTGCCGCCCACGTCAGCTTCATCGCAGCAGCCGCTGCTAGTGCCGCCGGCGCCGGCCGAGAGCAGCCAGGCCGTCATGTCCCTGCCCAAGCTGCAGCAGGTGCCGGGGCTGCACCCGCAGGCCGTGCCGCAGCCCGACGTGGCGCTGCACGCGAGGCCTGCCACCAGCACGGTCACAGGTACGGCGGGGTGGGCGGGGCATGGGGCGGGGACTGCGGGGTGGGCGGGGCGGGGAGCGGTTGGGCGGGGGCAGGGCACGTGGGGAGGAGAGCCGGCAGGGAGGGAGGGCAGTGCCTGTGGGGGGTCTCGGGGTGGCGGGTTGGCCCCACTGCGCATTTCCTTTCAGCCTGTACTGGGAGGACCCCCTGCCCGCCACATCAACTGGATGAGGGTGGGTCACCGGGGAAGCCAAGTCAACATAGAGAACGTTGGGAATCCAGAGAAGAACCTGACCAGACTTGGGACTGGGTGAGGGGAGATTTCCTTGGAGGGGCCCTTATGCAAGGAAAGGTCACAGGCGAAGGAGGGAATGTCTGTGTGTGGGATGCAAGGGCAGGCCAGTCTGGGCGGAGAGGGCCAAAAGATGATGATCCTTAGAATCATAATATGGCAGCTAACTCCTGTTGAGCACCTGCATGTGCTGACCAGGACTCATTTAATTCCACCCAGCAGTCCTGGTAGTAGTAGGGCGAACAGTGGAATGTTTTGGACTTATAAGAGCCACAGACAGGAAACTGAGGCTCTTTCACAGGCAGGCAGATGCAGAGGCAGGCAGCGTGACTCCAGAGCCCACGAGTTAAGCCTCTGCTTTCCCAGGTTCTCCCGAGGCCAGAGAAAGCAGGACTGGGTTGTGAAGGGCCTTGCTTCCCATTTGGACCTGCAGGCAGTGGGGAGCCATGGAAGGTTCTTAACACATTGTTTGCGGGTAGTTTGCTACTACCAGTCAATACGTTTCCCGCATACAGTGTGTTAAGTAGGGGAGGGAAATGCTCATGTTTGGGTTATAAAATTGAGCCTGGCTTCATGGTAGAGACTGACTTGGGAGACAAGCAGAGAGACCTGCAGGAGGGGATGGTGGCCCAGGCAAGGCAGTGTCCATGGGGACAGAGAAGTGGACAGATCGGAGGTATGCTGAGGAGGAGGAATGGATAGGGTTTGGTGCTGGACTGGGTGTAGGAGGTGAGACGCGGGAGGAGATGGGAGACTCCCAGGCACTGCAGGGAGGGGGAATCATAGGAAGGAGAGGTGGGTAGGGGAAGGACGTGCGCTCAGTCTGGGACAGGTGGAGGCTGGGGACATCATGGGGCGGTGCCATGGACTGGGGCTGCCCGATGCCCACCTCAGAGCCTGGTGGACAGGCTCTCTCCAGAGGCCACTGTGGCTGGGCCTTTGTTCCTCCCCTGGCTCAGCCCTGCCGCCAGCCCGGCGCCTCTGCCACTCCTCTTCCCCTGCCACCCCTCAGAGACCCGAGAATGATGGGGCTCGGTGAGCCTCCCCAACCCCCAGCCACACTGCACATTTCCCCGTTATTATGATTTTATTAAATTTATTTTTTTCATTATAAAAGTAATATTAAAAAAGTAATATAAGCATATTAAGGGAAATTTGGAAAAAAGAGAAACTATGAAAGAAAATCACTTATAATCCCCAGCTCCTTGCCCAGCAGCTTAGTGAGTCTTTTGCTCCATTTCCTTCCTTTTCCATCTTTTTTTGCTTGTTTTTTAATATGCGTGTGGGTTTTGCTGAGTTGGTGTTAGGGCTGTGCCCACGACTTTAGCTTGCTTTTCCTACTCGCTATTCTAGCGTAAATCTATTTAGTGCCTGTTTTTTTGTTTTTTTTTTTTTTTTATTACAAAAGTAATGTGTAGTTGTAGAAAACTTGGAAATTACAGACAAGCTGAAAGGAGAGAAGAAAATCACCCCTAGTCTTATTATTGTTACCATTTTCCTATTTTCCCTATAATTTCTTATATCTTGAATCACAGATGTGAAAAATGAATGAATTCACCAGGAAAAAATTTCTAATAATATAGGAGAAGAGTAGACAAAGTATGAAAATCTCCTTTTACCAAAAAATTCTTCTGCTGCTCTAGAGAGACCACCGTGGATGCACAATATAATTTGGATTTTTTTCTCAGACCTGTCCCTGGGCCTTTACGCACATACACACGGTCCACATGTACGTCTTGTAGTAGGGTGTGTGTTTCTTTAGGGGCTCATCCTGGGAGTGATTTGTTCTTCCTCTGACAGTACCTTTGGGGTTCCCTCTGCACCACTGCATTCCCCCCCTCTTATTTCCATGATGGGGAGCATGGCCCACAGCTCTGTTCCCAGCCCCCGTGTACTCGCCGGTGGGGTCCCCAGTCTGACCAGTTTTGTCTAGAGGCGCATGTGCCTTTGGGGTCACATGCAGATATTTCTTTATGGGCGATTTCTAGCAGAATCGCTGGGTCAAGCTTCCAACGTTTAAATGTTTAAGGCTGTTGCCCACCCCCCTTCATTAAGCTGTCTCCTACACCCCAACACAGACCGCTGTGCCGGGTCTCAACATTAGCTTGACAGTGCACAGGTTTTTGGTTTCTTTTTTAAAACACAGTTTCAACCGCACAATGTATGCCGTTTTCATCTTTTGGTCTGTTTAACCTGATTTTGTCAACTTCTCTAGTCTCCTCATTTTAAAAAGAATAACTTTTATGACAGATGTTTAAACAAAGTCATTGTCAAGGTATCTGAAAGTATAGTTAAGCCAAAGAAAAATTAGTTTTAATGACTCTTAATCCTGTCTGTGCCACATTTTGGTGCATCTTCTGTGTGTGCATATGCCCCCTCCCCTTAAAACAAGCATCACCTTGTGCGTGGCAGTTAGCGTTCAGCAGAGGAGACCGCAGGTCATCGGTTCTTCCCCTTGCATTGCCTGCTTGAGCTGCTTGTAGCCTCTTGCTATTACAGCGGATCTAGCAGCCAGATGTGGCTGTTTTCTCCCCTATGATTTGAGGCATTTCCAGCGGGCTCTGTTGTCTGGCCGGGATTAGTCAACGCGAAGCCGTCTCCACATACACACCTTCTCACGGGGCTACCCTGTGCTTACAAAGGCAAGGGGAGGTTGAGAAAGACCGGCCACCTAAGCCACCCCGTTGGGCGGCCCCTCACCCCCGCCCACCCCGTGTCTCCACAGGGCTGGGTCTCTCCTCCCGGACCCCGGCTGTGAGCACCTCGGAGTCGAGCACGGGCACGGGTACCAGCACCCCGTCCACACCCACCACCACCAGCCAGAGCCGCCTCATCGCCTCGTCCCCCACCCTCATCTCAGGGATCACCAGCCCCCCCCTCCTGGACTCCATCAAGACAATCCAGGGCCACGGCCTGCTTGGCCCCCCCAAGTCCGAGCGCGGCCGCAAAAAGATCAAGGCAGAGAACCCAGGGGGCCCTCCTGTCCTCGTCGTCCCCTACCCCATCCTGGCCTCGGGCGAGACTGCCAAGGAGGGCAAGACATACAGGTGGGGGCCTCGGCGGGAGGGGGCCAGGTGGTCGGAGGACTCGGCTCATGCTGAGGGCTCCCGGGAGCACAGCCCCTGGGACTGGAGGGGGCTCCTGGGGACGGGGTGGGGGCCGAGGTCTGGAGGGCTGGGATTCCCAGCGAGCCCTGCCACAGTCTCAGAGGTGCCTGGGCCGGGGGACAGCCCCACCAAAGCGTAGGGCTGCAGGAGTGTATTTCCTCCTCTCTTTAAGTGGTATTCTCAACCCTTAGAATCTTGGGGAGAGCTTTCTAAAAAGGCCAATGCCAGGGCCGCACCTCCAGAAATTCTGATTTGTTGGAGAGGACAAGCAGAGAGCCAGGTATCAACCTTTCTTGAAAGTGCCCCAGATAATTCCAATGTGGGGGTTAGCGCCTCTCCCCATGTCATGGGTGTGCCCTGGGCAGGGGTCCGAGACATCCCTTCCTGAAGAGGTGTCGACCTGCTCCCCAGCCTGCTGTACATGTGCTCCAGGTGGAAGAGCTTTCAGTTCCAGGCTGGGACCCTGCCCCTGCCCCCCCCCCCCCAGGGGCCTGTGCCCTTTGGACTCCTCACAAGAAAGATCTGTCCCAGGTGCAAGGTTTTGGGGGTAGAAGGTCTCCCCTGAATGTGCGGGCAGGGGGTGGGGATCCTCCCAGGTGTGACACGCCTCTCGCCCACAGGTGTAAGGTGTGCCCGCTGACCTTTTTCACCAAGTCCGAGATGCAAATCCACTCCAAGTCGCATACAGAGGCCAAGCCCCACAAGTGCCCGCACTGCTCCAAGTCCTTCGCCAACGCCTCCTACCTGGCCCAGCACCTGCGCATACACCTGGGCGTCAAGCCCTACCACTGCTCCTACTGTGATAAGTCCTTCCGGCAGCTCTCCCACCTCCAGCAGCACACCAGGTGAGTGGCCGGCCTGCTGCTGCCCTCCTGCACCTGGTTTCAGCTCAGCACCCTGGCCGTGGGTCAGCCAGGCGCGGAGGTGCTGGCAGTGCAGCGATGAACAGAGCAGACTCCAAGCCCTGTCCTGATGGAGAGTGCCCTTTAGTTGGGTGTGAAAGGGCGATTCAGAGATACGTCCTTGAGAGGAGGACAGTTTTTGCAGGGATGACAGACATCAGAATGACTGGCTCACCCAATCAGAACACCACAGGCCTTTAAAGAGATAAAGCAGGGGCCTCCCTGGTGGTGCGACGGCTTAAGTGCTGCGCTGTGGAGCTGTCTGCGGCTGCAGTGCGGGTTCGATGACCGGCCAGGGACCTTCCCACATGGCGCAGCAGACCTCTCCTGCCTCGCCCGCTGCTCCCCTCAGTAGTGTATTTCAGCCAATTTGCCTGTTCTGCTCCCCACTCTGTCTCTGGTGAACCCTCTCACCCCTCACACCTCTGGAATTCAAAAAAATAAATAAAGAGACAAATCAGAGGCTGCAGGAGGCAGCCCACTGCTCGGGCAGAGAAGCACGGCGGCTCGCACATGAGCTGCAAACACTGCCATGTGCCCGGTAATGCCAGCACCATGCAAGCCAGGGAGAGAGAATTGGTTTTTGCTGTGGAATTTGTAAGTTACAGAGAGCGTTCAAGTTTTCTTTATTTGGGAGCCTAATGCTAGGGGCCCTATTTTATTTATTTATTTATTTATTTATTTATTTTATTTATTTTTAAAGATTTATTTATTTTTGCATACAAGCTGAGGTACAGGCCAGAGGCGTGGGGCGGTGAGAAGGTTCACCAGAGACAGAACGGGGAGCAGAACGGGCAGATCAGAAATAACTGCTGAGGGGAGCAGCGGGCGAGGCAGGAGAGATCTGCCTCCATGTGGGATTCTCCCTGGCTGGGCGTCAAACTCGCATCATGCGCTGCCTACAGCTCCACAGCGCAGCGCTCAACTGCTGCGCCACCAGGGAGGCTAGGGGCCCTATTTTTTTAATCTTCTGTTCTGGTTGTCTCTGCATGCCTGTGCCCAGGGGCACGTGTTTTGTTTGTCTGCCTCTGGCTTTGGGCAGCTGGCAAGGCCGTGTGGCTTCTTCTCATTCCCTCACCTCCTAGGACATGGATTTGACCACCCAAGTTTGTTTCAGCAGATTTCTGATTTTGTCCTATTACAGTTTCTTCAGTTCGACTGGTTTTATGCACATGGCTGCTTGTAACGTGATGTCGACGAATAAGCAAAGTGTGCTTAGTCAGATGGTCATGAAAATCAGGGCTCCTGCTGCTGGGGTGGGGGGGTGGGTGTCTGTTGGGAGACCTTATGAAACCTCTGGGTCATAACTTTAATCTCATGTGTGGATGTTCTTAGCGTGTTATCTGAGGCCAGGCGCCTAGAGCCACCCACAGTCACCTCTGTCGCACTGGCCTCTCCAGCTCATAATGGTCGGAGCACCTTGTTTTTGGAGGGTCGTCTCCAAGTTTTATGTCTGGACTAGCAGGAGGGGCTTCTTTTGTAACCATGAAGGCCGGATCCCACAAGTGGGAGCAGCTTGTTCCCAGCCTCCTGGAGGCCTGGGAGGCCTCATTCCCACATGGACGTGGGGTCCTTGTTTATTATAGTCAGGCTGTCGGGCCGAATTAAATGAAATTTGTCTTTAAATGTGACATTTCTGGCATGGTCATGGTTACAAATTTGATTTACCCAATTATATCCTGTTAGCAAGGAGGACAGATTTGTAGTGAACCTCTTTAGAGAATGAAAAGGTTCTCAGTAAAGGCACTTTGAATGTTTTCTAACAATTGTTCCAAGTAGTTTTGTAGACAAGACCAACCAATCCCATATGTTGTTTTCAATAGAGCTATTATTTAAAATTTTCCTTATTAAAATTTTTTTTAAATTATCCTTCTCTCCTTCTGGTACTGAAGGGTTGTTAGGAACCAGGCACCATTTATGGCATATTTTATTCTAGTTTGTACAGATACAGCCTCCTAAATTGAGGGTTAGAGATACCTCAAAGAATAAAAGGATTTCCTCCTTGCCCCTTTAGAAAACAGAACACTCACCGCAGTTAATTCATTTTCATCCAGTCCTGTTCTGCTGATGTTGGGTTAGTCAGTCTGCTCACAAAGTCGTCTGCTTTTGGGCCAGTTGTCCTGTCTTGGCCTGGGGCAGTGTGGGTCAGGGCGATGGTCAGCTGGCGAGCCCCTGCCCATTCATCTGAGGTATGGAGAGCTGAGTGCGAGGCTGCAGCCCTGTGCTGCCTGTTTCTGTCAGAAGACTCCCTGTCTCACCTGCAGTGGAAGCAGAGGCCGTTAGGCAAGGGGGAGAGCGACCTCAGAGCTGTTGTAACTGACTCTGAGCCTGTTATCACGATAACTGGCAATATCAGAATGGAGGCAGTGGAGCGCCCCACTCTGTCTCTGGTGACTCCTCTCACCCCCCACACCTCTGGCCTACACCCCAGATCTTGTATGCATAAATAAATAAAAATAAATCTTTAAAAAAAAAGTACACACTTACGTTGGGTTGTCGGAAACGTCGTGACATTTTTTCTGTTTTTTAAACAAAAATGCATCATGACTTCCGACCACCCAAAATATTTGTATTATATGTTATGTATAATGATACTGTGTATGATATTACCGCACATTATATTTATAGACATTCTCTGTAGTCGTATGTACTACATAGGAACTCCGGGAAAGTGAACTCGGGGAGATTGAGCCTTTCTTGTGATTTGCCAGCTTTCTTATACTAGAAACTTCCGAGCTCTGCCACTCTGAATTCTAGCTAATTAAACATATGAAGGATAGTGCCCAAGCCTCCTCATCAGAGCACCCCTCTTTTAGAAAGCAAGGGAGCAAAGCTTTGGCATTGCTCAGCTGCCATCTGGAGACCCCTGGAGCATCTGGGTGTGGAAGCATGTCCATCATTTGACTCTTGAGTTCACCCCTGGATGTGTGAAGGGCTGGGCTGGAGCGGGCAGGATGGATGAGACACGAGACACAGAATCAGCCTCGTTGAAAACAAGCACTGTAGCGAGTAATGATAATGATGAAGAATCCTCGTTTCTTCAGAAGTAAATATGTGGATTATATAAAACCAGGCCCCAAAAAGCAACACACCAAACAGGTCCTTGCAGGAGGGTGTTCTGTCACAATGTTCTTGACCCAGGGCTCACTCTCCATTCCTAAGTGTACCATTTTCCCCTTTTTTCTTTCCAGTTGAGTCATTTGAGTTCATAATGGTGGGAAACCAAACAAACAACACAAGGAGGTCTTATCAGCATTTAGGGACAAATTATTAGTCATTAGGCGCCAGCACATATAATTAAACCAGTGTGTCCTAAACCGGTGACAAAGAGGTGGGTGACCCAGATGCCCGAAAGCCCCAGAATCCTCTAGACAAACAAAAATAACCAAACATAAAGAAGCAACTGTGTGCCAGACCCCGGTTCTTTGCCATTCTGCTGAGATGCTTTCCTGGTTTTTGCCCCTCCATAGAGGACCAGACTGTCAGGCCATACAAACAAGTGTGTTTTCCCAGCATTCCCTCCAGTAAATAAAGTCACATCCAGAGCGGAAACTAGGGCCGCATGGTGAGACAGAGGAGGAGAGGAAGCGGGTGGAGCAGGATGCACCCTGAGGGCACAGAAAGCTGTGCCTGGAGCATTCTGGGATCCGTAGTCTAGTGGGATTCTGGAGCCTTGCGGTGGGTTGATAAGCTGCCTCAGTGGGGAGAGAGGTGGTGAGGAGGCTTCAGAAACAGGCCTTGAATGCTGGGGCCGAGGGTTCGACTGTTCTGGAACAGGGGGAGGCAGCAAAGGTTGCCAGGCAGGGCTTGGACTGGTGAGATCCTGTGCTGTTGCTGAGCTGGTGGTCAGAGCAGGCTGGGAGTCCAGGGAGGAGGTGGGGCAGTGTGGCACTTGGAGAGGAGGCCAGAGGGGGAGTTCCCTGGTCAAGGGAAGTCCCTGAAGTCCCTGGAGGACTGTCAGTCAGTCAGTCAACAAACACTTGTGAAACACCCCTGAGGAATGGACATAACTGATGATGTGGAGCACTGAGGCCCTACCTGTGACCCTGGTGACAGTTGCGCCCCTCCCTCCCTGGCACTCCTTCCCTCCTCCCCACCCCCACTTGCTCTTGAAGTACTTACTGCCTCCTGCATCAGTTTACTTACTGATTCCTGCTGACTCTTTGTTTCCACAAGGCAGTGGTCTGTTGTATTCACTGAAACACTGAGTACCTAGCCTGCTGCCCGGCACAGGGGCATCTGATGTAGTGAATGCTGAATGAAGACTCGTGATAATGCTGGCAAGCATTTACACTGAGCACTGACTTTGTGCCAGTGCCAGGCCAAGCCCCTTACATGTGTCATCTATGCTTGTCTTCACAGAGCTGGGTATTTTTATACCCATTTTGCAGATGTGGAAACTGAGGCTCAGTGATTTTCCCTAGGTCACCCAGAGAGTAAATGGTGGAGCCAGGAAGAGAACCCAGGAATGTGGGGGACTGAGGGGCCCACAGGAAGGACACAGGGGTGACCTTTAGGGCCACCTTGTCCTACCTTCTCTTGGTAGCCATCATGGATATGTGCCCAACCTGGGGAGGAGGCAGAAAGCACAAATTGGGGTCCAGTTAGAGGGAAAGAGGCAGCGTGGGCAGGGACTTTGCCGGCACAGCTAGGAATCTGTGCTGCTGTTGGTGGGTCGTCTGCAGGTGGGTTACTTAGAAGGGAAGGGCAGAGGCAGTCAAAGCAAGGCACCCACGATGAGCTGGGGGCCAGGGCCAGGTCTCTGTCTGGGCTGGTGGAAGATGGGTCAGCTGGGGCCTGTGGGGAGCAGGAAGCTCTGGGGGGAGGCCAGAGGAGGGTGGAGAGGGGGTGGCCTTTGAAGTCCCTGGCTCTTGCCTGGGCTCACTCTGGAGAGCATGGCCAGAGGCGCAGTGCAGGCCTGCCTGGGCTCAGGACTGGGGCTGGCTCGGGGTGTCTGTCCGGGCCTGCACCTCACTGGCCACCCGTTGCAGAATCCACACAGGCGACAGACCCTACAAGTGCCCACATCCCGGCTGCGAAAAGGCTTTCACTCAGCTCTCCAACCTCCAGGTGAGTGCCCACCTGCCCCTGCCCCAGGTGCACGGCTGCCTCCCCCACCAGGGAGCATAAGAAGGGGGTGAGGCGGGGGAGCACCGATGGGCTCCTGACCCTCCTGTGCGCCCACAGTCTCACCAGCGCCAGCACAACAAGGACAAGCCCTACAAGTGTCCCAACTGCTACCGGGCCTACTCGGACTCCGCCTCCCTCCAGATCCACCTCTCGGCCCACGCCATCAAGCACGCCAAGGCCTACTGCTGCAGCATGTGCGGGCGGGCCTACACCTCGGTGAGTGCTGCGGCCTTGGGGGTCTTTTCCTCTCCCTGGGCCACAGCTTCCTCCTCCTCTGCACTCTACTGGCTCCCCATTTTTCAGACAAGGAAACTGAGGCCCAAAGAGGGGAAGTGAGGCCACAGGGAGTGGCAGAGCCGAGGCTCAGACTTCTCAGGCCTGTTCTTGGTGGCCCCAGCTGGGCTCCCGGTGGCCCCAGCTGGGCTCCCAGCCTCCCGGTGGCCTGTAGCCTGAGTCCCCCAGGCGTGGTTTCCTCTGGATGCAGTGGGGGAGAAGGACCTTCCCCCACGGGGGAAGCTGCCACCCCCAATGTGGCCACGGGGTGGCACAGTGACTTGGCGCAGGGCCCCAGGCTCTCAGGAAAGGCCTGAAGGGCTCTGGGACGGCAGTGGCGCCATGCCCTGGGTGAGAATTTCCCTCAACATGGGTCTTTCAGGGTCGGAAGAGGAGTCCCGGTGAGTCACCTGTGCGTGTGCTTCTGGCTAGCCAGATACGCTGGTTAACAGACCCCCCTGAATACCCAGCTAGAGATCACTGAGCCTCCATTTCCCCCTCTGTAAAATGGGGGAGATGACAGTTCTCAGGCTGGTGGCTGGCAGAGGCAGCACCCGTCAACCTTACCTGATGCAATCACGTATTCACCCAGTGCGGACTGAACTCTGTGCCAGGTGCCTGGAATCACGATGCATCAGACAGTCTTTGCCCCCAGGGAGGTGAGAGTGCAGTGCTGGCAACAGATGCCACACCAGCCAGTGCACAAATGCACAAATCCGCGCGGACAAGTTGCAGGCGTCCCTCAAGGTGGTTTGCTCAGTCTCGCCCGCATTCGTGGTTCCTGGAGGGCGCCTTCAGTAGCACCCTTGACCTCTGCCCAACAGCAGCCCCTCCCCATGTCGTGACAGCCAGAAGCACCTCTAGACTTTGCTGGGTGTCCCTGGGGTGTGGGGGCAACACCAGTGGTTGAGCCCGCTGTTGAAACAGGAAAATGTTCTGGGAGACAGCAGCAGGTAGGTCAAGATGGAGCTGGGGAGCGGGTAGGTGCAGATTGCTGTCTGAGGAGGTCGCATTTAGGTGAAGAGTCGTCAGCCAGGTGAGGAGGGAAGGGGGGGCAAGAACCTCCCATGCGGGAGCAGTGAAGGCAGATACCCCGAGGTGGAATCAGCTCCGCGTATCCCTGGAACTTAAAACCAGGGCAGGGAGTGGGGGGCTCCGGGAGCCCCGTGGGGGAGCCTGGATCTTTCCCCAGGTGGGGAGCTGCTGCGGGCGATCATGGGGGAGGTGGTGGTGAACGGTGCCAGGGTCAGTGTCCACCCAGACCACAGCACCTGGTCCTGGCATTGGTCCGTCCCTGGAGTTCAAAGAGCAGAGGAGAGTTGAGGGACTGAGGGCAGGGCCTGCAGGGCCCCGACAGGGTTTGTGGGGATACCCCACTCACCAGCCCCGGCCTCAAGTCCCCGACCCCCCCAGCACTGTTCCACTGTGGCTCTCAGCCCCTCTGCCTGCGCTCTGGGTGGGGGTGGAGCTTGGGTGACCCCAGCAGCTCCGCCTGGACCCCTCCCCCTGGTCATGGGCACCTGGGCAGAGCCTGTGGGCAGCCCCCCTTTATGCTTCCGGGATCAGCCCCCCTCCCTGAGGGAGGATCAAGTGTGGGGGTACAAAGCCCAGGGCTCCTACTACCACCTGGGACGGAGTGGAGACCGGGAAGGAGCAGTCCTCACTGGGACTTCGTGCTAAGGGCTCTGTGGCATCACAGGGAACACCCTGGGGTGGTGTCTCCCCACCCCTGCCCGCACAGAGGGAAACACTTGGGTTGGAGGTGAGAGGACCTGTCCAAGACTCCGCCGCTAAGAAATGGCAGCACTTGGTGCAAACCCTGTCCTGCCGCCTGCCCTGGGCCACGGCCAGAGGCCCGCACAGAGCCACTTGGTAAAGGGCACTTCCAGGTGGGCACAGCTGAGGGGTGAGCCTGCCCACCCGGCACTCAGACTCACCCCTCCCTGGTGTCAGTGCAGGATCCCCGCGCTCAGCTGACCCGCAAAGCTGTGTCCTTCTCCCCTAGCTGGCTGCCTGCTCAGGAGCCCTCCAGTGGCCGCCGTGGGAACTGCAGCCTCCCGTGTCCCTTGCCAGCAGGTGTTCTAAGTTCCACATCTCCCCCTGCCCACAGGAGACCTACCTGATGAAGCACATGTCCAAACACACGGTGGTGGAGCACCTGGTGAGCCATCACTCACCCCAGAGGACGGAGTCTCCCGGCATCCCGGTGCGAATTTCCCTCATCTGAGCCGCCCTAAGGCGCCGCCCCGCCCTGCCCACTGGCAGGCCCAGACCCCGGCAGCACCAGGCCCGCCTCCTCCAGGGGCCTTCCAGGAACAGCTGAGCTCTCTCACGACCTCCCTGACCTTCCAGAAAGCCTGGGCCGCAGAAGCCCGGCCCGGTCCAGCTCCGGGGGCGGCCAGGCCAACTGCAAGATTCTGGACTGTTTTGGTGGCATCCAAAGACGATCTCAGAGCACTTTGAACCTCTGTTGGGTTTTCTTTTTGTTCCCCACCCTTCACTTGCTTCACTGTTTTTTTTTTTTTTTAAGTTTGTTTTGGAAATAACAAAAAAAATATTTATTGGCCAAGAAGTTGGTGCTGCTAAGACCGAGAGATTAAAAGAATCGGACAGATGGACACAGAGAGCCCGAGGGCAGCGGGGGACCGTCTCTGCCTCGGCCTCGGTCTCGCGGGAGGGCTCGGGCCTGGGCTTCTGGACTGCAGAGGGCCCCCGGTGGGACGGGGCAGGAAGCCGCTGGAGCGAGTGCTCAGCCCTGCGTGCCTCGCTCGACCGCTGGAGCCGTGCCCTCGGCCACCACTGAGCAGAGGGATGTGGCAGCCGCCAGGCTACCAGGCTGCCGAGGAGAAACGAGAGAGGGGCCGGGAGATGCGCAGGACCAAAGGGCGCAGCGTTGGGCTGGGCTGGGCACAGGCCCAGGGAAATGGGGTGGGAGTGGGCTGGGTAAGACCTGGCCCCCCTCTGCCCTGAAGACCACCCCAGTCTACCTCGGTGCTGGCCAGGAAATCTATTGGCTACCTCTCCCACCATCCCAGACTGTGGGCAGGGGGATAGGGAGGGAGTAGGCCTGGGGCTAAGGACCCCCCTCCCCAGAACTTCCTCCAGATGGGGCAGTGCCCAGGGAGGGGTGACTTGTCTTCCCTGCACTGGAGGGGGAATCTCCAGCCCAGGCCCTAGGCGCACCCCGGCAGCCGGGAAGGGATCCTCGGGGAGGAGGGTCCCAGGAGCAGACCCTGCCCTCAGCCCCCACAAACACACCCCAATCTGAAAGCCATGCGTGTCCATGTATATAGGAACTATGTACAGAGCCCGGAGAAGCCCCCCTACGTCCCCCGGGAAAGAAAAAAGAAAACTAGACAGAAACTCATCTATATATTCTGTATCTGGAGTTCCGTTTTGAATATTAACTGTGTTATTTTTATACACTTTTTAAGCCTTAACTCGCCATTGATTTACCAGTTTAACGTTTCCTGGGGTTTCTTTTCCCGTGGGGTTCTCCACCCCGCCCCCACCCCTTTGTTTGACTTGCGTCTGATACTCAGTATTGTAGCTTTTCGTCCGCATGTTACTACCCTGTAAATACGCTGTTAACACCCCTTTGCTTTTTTCTATGGGACCTCCAGGCCACCATATTTAGAACTAGTTACCTTATTAAAAAAGAGAAAACAGTCTGTCGGCTTCTCAGTCTGCATCTTGGTGGCAGGGAGGTGAGGGCAGGTGCCCCTCGACGCTTCAGGAAAGAAGTTTGCATTATATTTAAGAAAAGGGGTGGGGAGCAAAATAAAACTCAAATGTGGGGGCAAACACTAAAGGGGGCAAGAAACAGGAATTCCAAACCCTCTGCTCTGTGTATTTCTCTGTTGTGAAGAATAAACCGTACCTGCACCCGGCAGCGGTGTGTGGCTTGTCTGTGCCGGTGGGGCTGGGGGGGCCTGCTCTGCCCTCGCCCCTCCCGCCCCCCAGCCCCACTCCAGCTGCTGAGCTGAGTGCCTGGTGTTTCCCTCACAGCCCCTGGGAAGTGGGCAGCCTACCAGGAGAGGTGGTTTCTGTTTTTGCCAAAGATCTTGTTGCAATTTAAGGGCAGGGGCACAAATTTCACACACACACACACCCCGCCCCCGGCCCTGTGTGTGCAGTGCTGAGGCCTTTTCGCACGCGCTGGGCCCGTCAGCAAGGGCCCTGAGGTGTCCCCTTCATCTTTGTGGCCCCCATGAGACAGGTGTTTTGATTCCCCCAGAGCCTGTCAGTGCTGGCCCTGTGCTAGGCCTGTGCCAGGCTTGGGGGAGACAGCGACTCAGCTTGGCTGCAGGGGAAGGGAAGCCCAGGCCAAACGGGGTGTTTGACTCAGGCAGCGGGACAGTGCGGACACTGAGCCGCTTCGGACTCAGTGCGCCTCCTGCTTGCCCCGTGGCTCTGCTCTGTCAGCCTCATCCTCAGGTCTGAGGACAGCAGCCCCAGCCTCAGCCCCCAGGTTTCCAGTAGTCACGCCTGTTTCCCGGAAGTCCCAGCAAAGTTTTATTGGGTCTTCCTGGATGGGGCTGGCCCAGAAACTGCCCGGACCCGTAACGGGCCAGAATATCTGCGGCTTCATTTCCTCCTTCAAACGCAAGGTGCTGTTGGCTGGGGAATCCTCTGCCTTCATGAACTTGCTGGAGAGGAGACAGGCAAGTTTTATTTTCTGGAGCGCTATGGCACCTGCAGAGAGAGCAACTGGCCTAGAAGAGGGTCTGATTCCCCTCAGATCTTACTGGCTCACACTGAGGTCTCCAGTGGCCCAGCGCTGGTGAGGGCCAGTCTGTGGCGCTCAGGGATGTGGCCACCACTGCAGGGGAGGGAGGAGTCCAAACACTGTCCTGCCAGAGGGAGGGACGGGCCAGCATATGGTTGTCATGTGATCACCTAGTCCTAGGCACACCTATCCGCATCTCGCCTGTAATCCAGATCCAGAAGGCCTTTGGGAGTCTGCTAACTAGTGCAGGCAGGAGGCCCCGGGGAACTCTGAACTACTTTAGAAAGGGGAGGTACCTCCCATTTCCTACCATCAGTAACTGATCCTGCTTTTTAAGTGATTCTTGTAAAAACCGTGAGGTGAGTAGCTAGAATGACTGCCTTAGCTGAGGACAGTGGGGGCTGTGGAAAATGCAAGGCCTATGAGAACACCAATAACAGACCCAGGAGACCCGGAGGGAAGTCCCACTGTCCGGGCCGCGGTTTTCCCCACTGTCGGCATCTCAGGGGCTTCCCTGGAGCCTTGGCTCTGTGTCCACCTCTCCTGGACGGCCTGCCCACCTCACATTCCTGTTCAGAACCTGCTTCTCCAGCTGAGGGCCAGGTTTAGAGCAGGTGTGGAGGAGGAAACCTGTCTTGGTCAAACAACCCCAGCGCCCCCAGGGCAAGGAGATGTCATTTCTGTGGACTTTCATCTCTAGGAGACCGTATGAGAGCAAGAATCTGCAAACTGTCCAGGAAGCATGCACAGGGCAAGTTCACAGCCACTTTGGACAGACAGGTAAAGAGAGTCCCGGGGCTCTTAGTAGATTTTTCTCAGGCCTCTAAGTCTCTCAGGGAACCAGGTACACAGGCAGGCCAGGCAGGGAGGCTACATGCAAGGAGGCAGGCACAGGCCGGGTAGGGGGGCCTAGGGTCCTGGGGGGCTGAGGGCCCAGGAGGCTGGCAAGCCGGCAAGCCTCCCAGCCACCGGCAAATCTTTGCGTGCTCTCTGGCGTGCTCAGTCTCGTGCTGCCTTGTGGACTCACCTCAGAGTGGTCCTAGTGTAGTCATAGTTCCATCTCAGACTGACGCTGCCCTTTTACCACGACCTCTAGGCACAGGTGCCCGCACTTACACACGCCCGTGCTCCCTGGGCCCAGGTGTCCACAATTACAGGTGCGCGTGCCCATGTGCCTCAGCCCCAGGCCTCCTCGCCAGTGGCAGGAGAGTGGAAAAAAGCCAATTTTTCACTTACTCTACACTCTGCTTAATGATGGGGGAGGTGGAAGGGCAAGGCCAAAGAATAGGGACTTACCCTGGTCTCTCCGCTGTGGCGCAGAGGCAGCCCTGGGTGACCCGAGGGCCACTCCTGGCTTCTGACTCTGACCTCACCGCAGGCTCAGAGGCTGTCCGTGCCCTTAGCAGTTTTGCTTCTGTTGTGCAGACACCCCAAGTTCATTGTTGATTCTCGCAGATGAAAAGCAAATTTTGGAGCCCTCAGTATCATTTTACAGGCCTTTAATGCTGAGTCAGGGGTGGACCAGGCCGCAGGGAGACAGCAACTGAGCCCCCTAGCCTCCCAGTGGCCCCACGCCCCGCCAGAGCTGAGGAGCCCCTTCAGCCCTCGCTTCTAGGCACAGGTGTCTGCATTCACATCTGCTCACGAGGGGCCCTTTGGCTCCTCAGCCCAAGTGTCTGGAATCAAAGATGCTCGAGCCCTTCGGCCCCGGGTGTCCACGGGCAAGACCACAGGTGCTGGCTATAGAGGCTAGTTCCGGCAAGGCAGAAAAAAGCCTAACTTAACCCCCTTTTCCCTACAGCTTCCTTTTGTGTACCAGTCTCATCAGAAAAGGGTGTGTGTTTGAGGGTAGGGACAGGGGAACCATTAAAACCGCTCTTCAGGGGGCACCAGCTGAAGTCACTAAGGCCAGAGGTGAAAGGTCTAGGGGCAGTTCAAGTCCCCCCAAGCACCACTGCATGGAAAGGGATCCTTCTCTTAAAGTGAAAAGCTCTCTCAAAGCCAGGACCACCTCCTCCCACGCCCACGCGGGATGTCTCTGCTGCCCGAATGGCACGCGGCTTCCAGAGGGCCCCCACCCGTGCGCGCTACATGCACTCCCCACCCCGTGCCTGGCGCCGGAAGTGGGCGAGTCTCGCGGGCCACGGGCGCTGCTAGGCGCGCAGCTGCGCGTACTCCTTGGGCGCCCAGAGCAGGCGCGGGCGGCGGATGTCCGGCCGCCGGCCGATGTCCGGGCACCAGCAGAATTCCGGCGACAGCACTTTGGCGGGCTTGTGCAGCCAGAAGAACTTGTTGAGGTGACTCTCGTCGTGCCAGCGCGCCTCCAGGCCGCGCGCGCGGTCCCGCCGCTGGCCCCGCGCGCAGTGCGCCGTCAGCCCGCGCAGCGCCGCTACGCTGCCCCCGAACACGGCCGCGTGGTAGTAGAAGTCGCCTTCGCCTGGGTCCATCGCGGCGGCCGAGCGCGCGTTGCGCTCGAAGGGCAGGAGCCACCGCGGCCAGCGGTAATGCCAGGCGTGCAGCTGCGCCACCGACTCGGCCAGCGCCTCTGGCCCGAAGGCGGCGCTGAAGTGCTGGTCCACGTCCATGCAGAGCACGAAGTGCGCCTCGCGGCCCAGGCGCCCGCCCAGCGCCTCGTGCAGAGTGTGCATGCGCTGCATGGACACATCTTGCCAGCGCCGCTCGCGGACCACGCGCTCCACGCGGAGCTGGCGGCCGGGGCCCAGTGGCACGCGGGGCACGGCGGCTGGGCGCTCGGTGAACACGTAGTACACCACACGCTGGCCCACCATGAAGTGCTGCTCCGCCGTCTCCAGGAAGCGCTCCAGGTACTTCTCCAGGTACCTGCCGGGGGGTGGGCCCCAGTCAGCCAACGGAACGTGGTGCCCGTGGGCACCTACCCCTGTCCACTTGGGGCTTCCTAGTCCTGGCACAGCATCCTTGTTAGATGCCCTGGACAACTGCATCTCCGCACCCCCCAGCTCTCCCCACCCCCAAGACAGCCAGGAGGAAGCCCTGGGAAGCGATGGGGCACACTGGAATAAGGGCTGTCCCATAGGTCAGGTGGACAGAACTGCTGGGTTGCTTGGGGCCTTGGCCTCTCCAAGGGCTTGGTGCCCTCCTGTTATGGGTGCCAAGTAGGGTATTCCTGCCATAGCCCCAAGGGTCAGAGACTCCTGGTCTGAAAATTCCAGGGTCCTGAGGCCCTGAGTTCCTGGCTTGTGTTGGTCCTTATCACGTCAGTCTCTGGAACTCCAGAACTCTCCAGTCTCAGAATCTGGGATCTTTAATCCAAGGTGGATTAAAGACCATTGCAAATTGTTTGCCACTCCTGCCCTGAATGTGGGCTCTGCCGTCTGCCTGGCTCAGCAGTCTCAGGACTCAGCCTTTGGAGCTCTGAGCCTTCTGTGGGAAACCCCAGAGCTTTGGTGCTGCAACCAGCTGAGGAGGCCCACACTAGCCACCCAGAGAGGCTGAGTGGAGAGGCACCCCACCAGCCTGCGGCACCCAGCTTTCTCAGTAGAGTCCCAGACATTTGGGAGTAGTGAGGGCCCCCGCTGGGCAGTCCTGTCCTCTTCCGGACCTGGAGAATCCTGAGCTCTAATAATAACATTGTTGTTCAGAGACACTAAGTTTGTGGTAGTTCCTTATCTCGATAACCAGAATACTGGAAACTTTGTATGAACAGACTTTGGGATTCCAGGGTCCTAAAGTAGTAGCAAGAATGTCTACTACATTTGAATATATTTCACATGGCAGAGGGGCCTGAGTCAAGGTGGGTGATCTCATTTATTCCTCACCATTGATTTTTATTTCCGTTTTTCAGATGAGGAAACAGTCACGAACAGTTGTGGTAACTTGGGCACATGCAGTGGAGCCAGGATTTGAACCCAGGTTGGTACTGGCACTTGTGCCTTTTGATCTATACTTGCTCTGTTCTTGGTGGAACCAGGAGAAACTACAGAGACTGCAGAGGCCTCGGCAACCTGGCATGTTAGATTCACAGAAACTTGGGATTCAGGACCTCAGGCCCTAGAATTGTAGACCCAGAGACTCTCACCCCTGGGGCCTCAGCAGGAACACCCAGAACAGTAGTGGGGGCACAGGACCCTTGGAGAGGCCAAGGCCTCAAGTGACCTGGCCGTTGGTCAGCCCTTGTTCCTGCAGGCAAGTTTGCTCCCTTGCCTCCTGGCTTGGAATCTCCAGGAATCTCCTGGTTTGTCTCCCTTCCATTGTGGGGGACCCCTGAATCATTGTCTGAGGTACCTGATCACAGAATTCCTTCCCTAGACTTGCAGATGTCTCTTCCCAGATGCAAAATGCTCACTGCCTTCCCAAAGCAGCTTGCTCCGTCCCGAGAAACCCTTCCATTCTCTGAACGCGTCCTCTCTGTACCTAGGGCCAGCGCGTCCCAGGGCTGTGCTTAGCTAGAAGTCCCCCTTTTGCATAACCTCTGCAATGACACCCAGTTGGACCCCGAGCCACCTTAAACAGGGAGGCTGGTGACCCGGGGATTTCTCCACCTGCTACTCCTGGTTTACACTCTGTTCCTGGGGCCCACCCATGGCCCAGGCGCCTTTCTTAGCCTCCTTTCTAGCATCAGTGCTGTTCTCCACCACTCCACGGTCCCACCTCCCCAATCCCCTGATCACCGAACCCTAACGGTTCCTCAGTATCCTCCTCGCCCCCCCCCCCATCAGTTTTCTCCCTTGCAGGAGCGCAGCTCCCCGGCCCCCTCCCTCCATCACACTTGCCCGGTGGCCCTCACCCACTTGGCCGTGTGCTGCGCCTGAGCCGCTGGCCTGCGTGGGCTGCAGCGGGCCGCTGCCTCCAGCTGGCTGCGCTCAGTGCCCTCCACTGAAAGACTCCGCTGTTTTGTCGCCCAGACCCAGACGCAGCAGCACAGCCCCGCTCAGGCTCCCTGCTGGAGATGGTTCCGAGCACCTGGCTGCCTGTGCTGGGTGGGCCCAGGGAGGATTGGAAGGGGAAGGACGGCCTTGCCTCTCCTGAGGACTCTGGATGAGGGGTGCTGTCTTTATTTCGCAGACACCATGGGGAACAGGGTGCCCCATGCCCCTACATCACACGCACACCCCTCCCTCCCCCCAGGCCTTACCTGCCTACAGCAAAGACAGTCAGTCCGATGGTGACATTCTGCTGTATAGCCTGTTGTTGGGCCACATCTGGATCAAAAGTGCCATCCCAAACAATGGGGGCCCCCCAGGAGGTGCAGGTCAGGACTTCAGGCCGGGCCCTGGCCAGACAGGGATGGAGAGGCAGGTCCATTCACCCACCCACTTGGTGTTTGCTCCCCTCCACCTCCCCAGTGTCGGGCCCTAGGGACCCCCAGATGGTTTAGATTCAGTCCTTGCCCCTAGAAATCCCGAGCTCAGACTGATGGTGGGGAAGTGCTTGGCCTGATGGGGATCGCTGGATGGGGCCTGGCTCTGCGGGGGATTGGAGGGGCAGGGGTGATGGTGTACAGCTCCTGGGGCGGAGGGGGAGGGATGTGGCTGCTTACCAGGGCCGCAGGAGACCTGTGAGGTTGTCGCTCAGCAGGGACGCGCTGACCCAAGGGCAGACACCCATGGGGATGAGGATTTCCAGATTCCTGTGGGTGGGGGCAGCAGTGAGGGGCAGGCCAGCTGGCTCAGGGGCCCTCTCACTCTGCCCCTTACAAGGAGGGGTGCCCACGAGGCCTCATGCCTGGGCCGAGATGGCCACTCTAGCGGCGACCCTCCAGTGCTGGGGCATGGGGGTTGTACCTGATGACAGGGAGCCCGTAGAGGAGCAGCCCTGAGAGGCCAAGCGCAAGCAGGATCAGCCGCCTGATGACTGTCTTCCAGGCCCTGGGGTGGGGAGCACATCAGCAACTCATTTATATGCCCACAGGCGCACACAGGTCTATACTCACATGTACATGGAAAATGATGTCACTTTAATGTTTCACTGTGTTTGTGTGTTCTGAGCACACAGAGCAGGTTCTGCTCACTGGCTCAGTAAAACTCCAGTGCGCACAGTGGGTGCACTTTCCTGCCGCGGCCGGGCCCGTGTGGGCTCTGCACGGAGGCTTCGGAGTTCAGGCTGGCGCGTCCTTCAGAGCCGGTCTGTGCGTGTCACGCGGATGTAAATAGGACGGCGGCGCTTCTGTCCGGCCCTCCCTGCCCCTCCCCTCCATCCTCCATCGCGGCACCGCAGACAGGTAGTCTGCACCTTGCCTTTTCCAGGGAGCTGCGTCTTGGAGGCCGTTCCGTTTACCGCGTCCCCCAGCCTTCTCTTCCAGCTGTCTGCCAGGCCGTGATGGGAGCTCGCGGCTGCGCCCAAGCAGGCCTTCTGACGAGCATTTAAGCGATGAGTCCTGTGCTTTCCCAAGCAGCGCTTCAGGGCATGACCTTGAGCAGATTTGGGGGACTTCACACTAGGTTGCTTAGCCTGGGTGGGGGTGAGAGTGACCTCAGACAAGGAGCAGCCTAGCTTGGAGGTGAGTTAACGGGCTGGAGGGAGAGCCAGCTGTGGGGAGCTGCCATGTATCACCAGGCTGGGTTCTCCCAAGAGCTCAGTGAACCTTGCCTGGTCCAGAGCAGGTGGACTTTGGGATTTGTCCATGGTTGGTGGTTTTCCAGAAGGGGGCCGCAAAGTTGAGAATCTTTATTAACTTCTGGAGAGCTGATTCAGTTCTCCCCACTGGCACTGTGTGCCAGCGCTCTTGAGATACTGGAGCCAGATGGTGAGGGGCACAGCAGGACCACTGGGCCAGGCCCCCGGGCTCCACAACTGCCTGGCTTTCTGAGTCTGGATAAGCTTCTGTATCTGGAGCGCCAGTTTCCTCAGCCACAAAGTGTGGATTGAGGAAAACCTGCCCAGAAGGCGGCCATGGGTGTGGGGTGACGCATGCTGTTAGAACAGGCCAGAACGCAGTATTGGCTCAGTAAGCTTTGGCTGTTGTCTATGTTATTATTCCCAAGCAGACCCTGACCAGCCCCCCCGGGCAACCTCCCAGTTCCACTCCCCGGCCTACAAATCCCCCCCAAATCTGTCCCCACCCCGATCTCTTTCGAGAACTACCTGCCTGCCCCTCCTGCCCTTCTCCTTTAAGACCCTCCTGCCCCTGCCTTTTCTGCCCCCCCAGAGCACCCCTCAACAGGTGCATCTAGCCAGTGTCTCAGCAAGGCACACTGCGGGTGTGTGTGGCTCTGTATCTACCTGTGCACCCTCTGAGTGCACAGCACCTCCTTCTTTTCACTGGGCCAAGCCAGAGGCCTGGCTGCACCCTAGCTTCTCCCTCTGTCTCCCCCAGCATTTGTTGGCCGTCCCCAGGGGTGGTTCTCTTGGCCTTCTTGATCTCCCTCTCTGCGTGCCCTGTTCCCCCAGGCCTGCGGTGGCCCCCTTCACCAGGAGGCTGCAGCAACCTCCCCCTTCCCAGTCCTAGAGTCACCCCTCACACAGCCCCCAGAGTCCTCTCATCGCTTGTCAGTCTGCCCTGGCTCCGTCTGTCATCGAGCAGGGCAATCCTCATAGCAGCAGTGCATTTAGTAGGCAAACGTATGGAAAACACCCACCCACACCCTCGCTTTGATTACTGTCAGAGACACACAAATTAGAGCAAGGTGGTATGCGTATGCTTTGCTTAGAAAATGAGCTCTTTTCAAAAAGAAAGACATGAAAATCGCCGAGTTGCAAGAGTGCAGTGGAAAGGCGCTCTCACGTCTGCTAGATGCCGTCGCCTTTTTTTTTTTAAGCTACTTAGCTATGGGAATTGAAGCTTATACATCCCCTTTAATCCAATAACCCCAGCTTCTGGGAATCCATTCAAAGGATAGAATCTTCAGTATGAAAAGAGTTTATGCACCAGGATCACTGGTTTCTGTTTATTCAGGGATTCGACACATTTATGGGCACAGACTCAGGGCCAAGCACTGTGCGAGGTCAAGGATTCAGGGGTAATGGAGAGACAGATTTTGTTTTCAGGGAGTGGTGTCAAATGATATGGGGGGCCAGCCAGAGAGGGGATGGGTCAGATACCAGACAACAGACAGGTGACAAGAACATGGCACAGTATAGCTTTGATTAGAATACAAGATGCCAGGAGGGCAGATTGGAGAGTGGCATCTGCACCTTGACAGAAGGAGAGGAAGTCAGGGAAGCTTCCTGGAGGAGGGGACGATTAAGGTAGGACCTGAAGAATTAGAAGTTATCCCGGCCAAGAAGGCAGTGGCTGGCAATGAAGGGAAGCAACGGTGAAGGAAAGCAGCGGCGTGCAGCGGTGAGGAGGCGAAAGACAGCTCGGACTGTACCTGACCTGCACGGGTCCTGCAGTGGTGAGGGTAGGTGGGGAGCCTGGGCCAGATCACCCAGGGACAGCATTCCAGGCTAAAGGGCTTGGGCTTCATCTTGAGGGCCCTGGGCACCCCTGGAAGGTATTTCCTCCAAGGGATGACAGCAGTCAGGACTCTATTTGAAACAAGTACTCCAGTAGCGCTGCTGAGCCTGCCCTGCACACGAGGCCATAACCAGAGGCAGGAGGACAGGTTCAGGCCGGTGCCATCTCACAGGGCGTGAGCCGGGATGTTGGCAGCGGAGTGGGGCGTGAGTCGGGTGAAGGGCCCATCCCAGGAGGTGGGATGGGCAAGACTCAGTCATTGATTAGTGGGCAGCGGAGATGCCTGATGTCTGGTTGGGGCTAGGGGCCAGGGCTCGGCCGGCAGGCAGGCGCAGGAGCTCGTGGAGGCACGGGGAGGGCAGGGGTGACCTGGGAAAGGGGCCGAGCTCAGAGACCAGGGCTCAGGCGCTGGGGGTGCTGGCAGGGGCCTGCAGAGCCGTTAGAGGACTGAGCAGAGGTGCAGGGGTGGAGCCAAGGGAGGGCCACTCTCCCCACGAGTTTGACCACGAGGAGGAGAGAGACCGGCTGTGACTGGGGACTGAGGGATCGGGACTGAGGGAGGGATGTATATGTTCCTCTCACCCAAGGGACAGCGGCAGTAATGGAAGGGCATTCTGTATATAACTGAAGGGGGCCGGGTGTCCAGTCGCAAGGTCCGGCAGAGAGACTTACTATGAAGACTCTGTAATCACATGGAAAACGCTTGTTCAGAAGCTTTAAATTGAAAAAAGCAGGATCTAAAATTGATGTTCACTATGATTACAATTTAGCAAGAATCAAATCATGCGCCAGAAAATAAGAGTAGCAGGAAAAGCTTAAGTGTCTGTGCAATAGGTTATAGTAGAATTTTTTTTCTTACCCCCGCTCCTCCATGATCTAGAAGGTGCTTCTATTGCTTTTGAATGAGGGGAGAATGGAGTTAGCAATTTAGAAAAGCACCAAGTCATTTTAAGCCTTCGGAGAGACTGTAAGATAAACCCACATCTCTTAGCCCTGCCCGAGAAGCCTTCAGAATCTGGCTCCTCAAGTTGCCCTTTCACGCTTTCCCTCCGCTGGGGGTGGGGACTCCACAGTGGGCGGGGTCCCGCTTGGGTCTAAGGGTGTCTGGTAGCGTGTTTGAAATAGCAAAGGGGCGTTAACTCCAGTGCTCAGCAGAGGGGTGCTGGGTGAATCATGTGCACCCACACAGTGGAAGGCAAGATGGCCTTTCAGAGAATGAGGTAGATTTACAGGTACTCTCCGGAAAAGTCCCAGTGAAAGAAGTAGCAGTGGAGACAACGGAATTCTGCAGAGAGGCTGATCTCCCATCTGGGGCCTGTTGCCTGTGCCTTTGTAGACATGCACACCTGTGCTCTTTTCTAAAGTGTGTAGGGAAAGATCTAGAATAGCATTTCCCCTCTTGGAAATACAGTGCGAGCCATTCAATTTATCACTTTCTAATAGTCACATTAACCAAGTGAAAAGAAATAGGTGACATTATTAATATTTAAATTTCACCCAGTGTACCCCAAATATGCTTTCAACTTGTCATCAGTATAAAAACCAGTGACATATTTCACATGCTAGTCTTAAGCCAAAATACTAAACTCCGAGTGTGTTTTGGATGGACGGCACGCTTTGATTGGAAGTAGCCAGGTGTCCGTGCTTGGGGACCACCACGTTGGGTCGCGTGGATTCCAGAGACACCCCCCTTAGTGATGGACTGAGATTGGGGGGTGGGGACGCCCCCTTTTTACTTAACATGCATCTGTGTTTGGTGGTATGGGGAGGGTGTGTTAGCTTCCGTTCCTCTAAGGGGAGAAAGCGGTGTCTTTCTGCACGCTCACCTGCCCGGTGCCCCCTTCCGCCCTGCTCGCCCTCTGCGGTTTCCCAACACCAACGTCCAGTTCTCTGGCACCAGGCGGGTGTCCCGCCATTCTGTCCAATCCCGTCTACCCGGCGCCAGCGTCAGGTCCCCTGAGTTAAAAAGGTTCAGTCCCTTGAGCCTGCTCCCACCCACTGGAGAGGCCACAAATCCCCGGTACCCGGACTTCTGACTACTTGACCAGTGTCTCCTCCCTTTCTCTCTTCCTATAATTGGGGGTCCCCTCACCCTCCTCTTCTAGCCCAGTGATTTGCTGGCTGGGCTTACGCAGTCAGCAGGCGCTTTACTTGCATCTGCTGGTTTATTATGAAGGACACAAGTGACACCCAGTGAAAAGGCATATTGGATGGGGTCCAAGAGGGGCCCCAGCACAGGAGCTTCTGTCCCTGTGGAGCTGGGGTGTGGCACCTCCCTGCACAAGCACCTGCTCACCAACCTGGACAAGCTCAGAGCATTGTTGTTTGAGATTTTTTATAATCCAGTCTTCAGCAGCTCCCCCAGCCTGGCTCCCCTGAGATCAGGTTGGGGCTGAAGAGCAGTCCAGGCTCTCAGCACTTGGTCTCTCTGGTAACCAGCCAGCGGGGACCCTAGCCCAGCCCCTCATTAGCACAGCTCAGCTGTGATGCGGCTGGTTATGGAGAGCAGCGACACTCCTTCCAGGGAATTCTAGGGGCTTTAGGCGCCCGTGCCAGGAACTGGACAGATACCAGATGCCTTTTTACACCACAGCCTCCCTCGGATTTCACTCCTGGAAGTGGGGTGGGGGCCAGACCCTGGCAGGAATGTTGGGCATCAAGGGTGCGCTGACGGGCACCTGGGGACAGTGGTGTCACCATGTCTCACAAGCATCGCAAACTTAAGAGTCCCCCAAAGGAACTCTCCATTTTCCTCAAAGACCAGCTCCCCACTCTGGCCTCCTGTGTTGGAAAATGACATGGACACCATTTGGTTCTCAACCCTGGGGCTTTGGGATCTTTGCCTCCTCTTCTCTCAGGCCCCATGCGACAGGCCCATCCAACCCCCTTGCTTCTGGCCCCCCAACAAATCGCTCCCCAGATGGAACTTTCAAAAACATCAGTTAGAGCACGCCTTTGCCCCAGTCTCCTCTCTGTTCTTAGGATGAAATCCACATCCTGGACTCGAGTCTGCAAAGCCCGGCCACTTTGGGCCCTGCAGACTCCCCTTCCCCCCCTTTCTCTTCTCTGCCCACTGCCCTCACCCCAGCCTGCGCCCTCACCTTGGCATGGCCTGTCCTTCCTGTGTATCTCTCACCCTTTGGCTTGTCTCTGCCAGGGACTCCTAAGCCCCTCTCCAGCCAGCCCGACTGAGCGCTGGGCCATTGTGTCTGCTGGACAGCTGAGTCCATCGGGGTGTCCCAGAGACACCCCAGCACTTCTCAAGCTGCAGCTGCATTTCCCTGGTTCTTTCCCTGTTCTGGGTGATGGGCCCAGTTCCCAGGTGGGCCCCTCCCTGCTCCCTCTGTCGTGGCCAATCCGTCACCAGCTTCTGTCGCTTCTACCTCCTCTCTAACCCCAGGAGCTCCCTCCTCGCACCCCCTTGGGCAGGACACAGTTTCTCATCCGGACTCTGTGTGACTTGCCACAACCCTGTGGCCCCCCGACCTCTGCCCAGTTGGGTCTTTCCTGGTGAACGACCACCAGGTGCCAGAGTCCTTGACGGCGCCTCCTCGTGCCCCCTCCGGGGTGCAGAGCCCACTCTGGCACTCCCCAGACCGCACCAGGTGGCTGCCTGCCCCCCAGGCCGTGTGCTTCCTGGCTGACTAGACCTCAGGAGCCAAACCCAGGAGCTCGCCTCGTGGCTGGGCTCTGTGTGACTCTGTTTTCAGTAAATGGCGCAGCTTCCTGGTCCTCATTCTCTTCCCAGGCTGCTAAGTGTGAGATTTGGATTTGACCTTAGGTCTTTGTGACTCCCGGCCCAGACCCTTAGCATGGCTGTGGGCATCTGACGGCCTGGTCCGTCATCCCTGAGGCTCATCTCCCGAGGGTGCCTGGCTCTGTTACCGCTCTACAGGCTCGTCCCTCCCTGCCTGTCTCTCTGGCCCAGAAGCCTTCCTTTCTCGGGCAGCTCCATGCTGAGCTCCTGGAGGGCTGGTGGCACCGTCTGTGCTGCAGGGACAGGGCAAGGCGGGAGCAGCCCTCTCTGCCCTCTGCTGCTCTCCCGACCTTCCTACTCAGTCCCCTTGAAGCAAGCCAGGGAAGCTGATGCTTGTCTCGGGAGGGCACAGGGCCCCAGGCTGGGCACTAGACAGAGCTGGCCCCAAGTGAGCACAGGCTGTCAGGTCCAGGAGGGGGGTGCCCTTCCTTTGCCCCAGTCTGGAAGCCCTTAGTCCATAGGGGCCCCTGCTCAGGACCCCCCACCCCGACCCCAATACACCAATATACCTCTACCTATAGAAGGGGGTCCTCTAGTCTACCTTAAGCCCTGCTCCCCGTACCCTCCTTGCTTTCAAAAAGGGGTTAAAGATCAGTCGTTCTGAAGTAGGAACACGTTTCAGTCCTAGACAGTCACTCCCAGTGGGAAGAGAGAGAACGCTTAGTGAGGGTCACCCCCGACCTCTGATCTGTGCTTCACCAGCGGGGCTCAGAGTCGAGCAGCTCTTCACGTCTACAGGCTCGCCTAGGACGCAGTCTTCCCCACGGCAACATCCATCTCCAGAAACCGTCTCTAACCCTCGGGGAGTTGTCCCGTCACCTTGGAGTACCCGCAGGGCTCAGCTGGCATTCAATGGGCTGGCCTTGGTGCCTCCTGCTTGACCCTGAGGCCCGGCCCGCCATCCCTCGTGCCCCTGCCCCACTCACCTGAGTGCCTCCTTGAGAGCCATGTGGAGCGGCTGACGGGACGGCCTGCCAGGCGCCTCGGTTCAGACCAGGGAAGAAATGACCTGTGTGCAGTGGCTGGGACAAAGCAGCCCCAGGCCACGCCCACAGGAGGGGGGCAGGGATGAACGAACTACCCAGACACTTACTTGGGGGTGGTACCTGCTGGAGGAAGCTGATTCTGGGGTAGTGCTGGACCCCCTTGGGGCCAGTCACCCGGAGGAGGGTGGATTTCCATAAGGCCAGCTCTGGTTGCCCAGGACCTTGCTGTGGCGACTCCTCTTCCCGCCCTGAGCTCCTTGTGCCCCTCTTCAGTATCTGCCCATCCTGGGCTATGTAAGGGGTTTGCTGCCCAGAGAACAACCCTGTTCTGCCCAAAGCCTCAGCCAGCTGTCTCGATGAAGTGGCCCTGGCACATGGCTGAGACCTTGGATGATTCACCTGCAAGAGTCCTTCTTTGTGTCCTTGGTGAAACGGGGTACAAACACCAGTCATCCAAGACAGGGTAAGAACCAGATGAGATGCCGAGCGTGGAACAGTTCTGGAAAGCTTACCGTGGTCAGGGTTTTCAAAAGTACGTGTTGTGATCCATGGTAAACCTTGAATCAGTTTCGTGGATGGTGACCAAGATTTTAAAGGTATGAACGGGAAGAGAACTGAAATATTAGAATGTATTGTCCATATGGGTCATTTGTGAACTTGTTTGCTCCGGTCATCTGTATTTTTATTTTTTCTCTTTTGTTGCATTTCTAGCAAGGGAAACATTTGTTAAAACTGTGGGCCATGCTCTTAAAAGGTTTGCAAAATTCTGTGCAGGAGCAAATACGTATTTAAGGACGTCCTCCTCAAACTTCCAAGCTTGGGACCTTTTACCCCGAGTCAACAGTGCCAGTGTTGACCTACTTCAGGCAGTCCCCTCAGTCAGCTCGCAGTTAGCTCAGGTTCAGTCTTTACCACATACATAAAGACAAACTTGGGTGGGGCCTGTTGCCGTCTGGTAGAAGAGGAAGCTCCAGGCCCAGAAAGTGCAGACTTGCTCAAAGTGGCCTGCCCACAGGCCTGGGCAGTGGGAGGGGGGACCTGGGACCCCTCCCCAGGAAGCTCTCTGCCCTTCACTCCCCCTCCGCTCAGGGCAGGCTCCTGCTGGACCTCCCTGCCTCCTCAAGCAGCTGCCTGGTCCGTTCTGGCTCCACTCCCCGGAGTCAGCGAACCAGCTTGTTTCTCCTTCTCCAGGTGGTGGTTACATTTTAACCGGCTTTCCCGAGTTGTCCTCCAGGTTTGGGCTTCGGCTCTTGGTTGTGCTTTATATTCCTGGGCTCCACCCTCAAAGACTGATTCAATAGGTTGTGGCCGGGCCTCAAAATCCATTTTAATCTAGTAGAAACTGCCTTTGGCAAGGGGGCTGGGCAGGAGCAGGTGGCCAAATTGCCTCCTTCCCCTCCCCTGGGAAAGATGCAGGGAGATTGAAACTCCATGCAGGCAGGGCTTGGGGTGGTGGTTTCCCACCAAGGCCTTGTTTTGGCACGAGACCTGGTTCACAGTGGCAGGCAGCATGGCCGCCTCGGGCGCACAGCTCGTCCGGCCAGCTGGCGCTCCCTCCGCTCGGCTGCCTGCATCTCGGGCACCTCTGCTCCTCCACTTCCGGGGTGGGCCTCAGGTCCTTGAGAACTGAGACTGATGACTGTTTTGGCACCTGAGCAACGCTCAGCAAGTGCTGAGTGACACAGGCTAGTCTGGACACTGAGCAGCAGAGCGAAGGTGACTGCCCAGGGCTGGGGGAGCACGGGTTCTAGCCCAGGCGTTCTAGATACTTCTCTCCAGTGGGCATGGGAGGTGGGGGGCTCTGGACCCGCCACTCCAAGGAGGCATCTGGTTCTGGTGCACTCGGGCTAAGAGTGCCCTCAAGTGACCCAGGCCCAGTCCAGCGTGGAGGATATGCTGGCCAGCTAAGTGTCGTCCCTTCCCCTACCCCAGGACTCACCCCTTCTTATGGGTGAAAAGTAGCCAGCAAGGACTAAAGACAGACATCCCCAGGGGAGAAAGGCACAGAAGAAACAGATTTTACTGATTTATTTTTAAAAAACAAAAACAAAAGGTTAAAAAAGTCCTTCATTTCCAACCCTGCCGGGGGGTGTGAGTGGGGAATAGAACAAGCTGAGAAAGGTGCCCACCCTCTTCTGGGGAGAGTCCCACTCTTCCCCCAGGGGCCTGCAAGGGACAGGGCAAGTCGGAGGCAGGCCCTCGCCCTTCCTGCCCTGCCACCTCCGCAGGGAGCTCAAATCACTGCTAGCAAGTTCGAGAGGCAAAGTGTGGGAGCGGGAGGCCAGAGGCTGCTGCTTCTTGTCAGTGGTCACTCCAGCTCTTCTCTCCCCTCAGACGTTCCCTGGGCACGAATGCGGGGGCTCCTGCTGGTGACCCAGCCCACCTGCATGTTCTTTAATGCCGTCTGTGACACAGCAGGACAGTCAGGGCGCTTCGCAGTGCAGGTAAGGGGCTTTGGAGACATCTGTCACGTGTGGAAAGGAACACCTCCTAATCTTCAGCTCTGATCGCGCCTCTCTGCACTGAAGCGGCCCGTCTTTTCTATTCCCCGTCCTGAGGCTGAGTGGAGTCCAGGACAAAGCACTAAGTGGCTGTTTGCTACAAAACACCTGGAGATGCCAGAGGGGGGGCTCTGGGCCTATCTGTCAGTCCAGGCTCCCACACAGTCATACAGTCATACACACAGCGTTAAGGCGTCTGTGCCAGCAGGCCTGGCCAAACTGGGCCCAGCTTCTCTCTCTCCACCTGCAGAGGGTGATGAGGGAGAACCCCTGGCTGCTTTAGAAACAGGCTGAAGGGGGAGAAGCTGGCAACGGAAGAGTCAGCCAGGTCTGGAGAAAGAAGTGGGAGGAAGGCAGGCAAGGGCACCCAGGCCTCTGTGTAGGCCTAGAGGCTGCCCTGGGAAGTGACCCAACTCAGGTTGGGGAGCCCTGACCATATACCCCCTGGAAAATGGGGGACAGAGAGAGGGAAAGAGAGCGGGGCTAGAGTATTGGGACTTTGGAGGAAGCCAGTGCTATCAATATTTACAAGCATAAAGCCCCATCTTCTGTGCCACCTGCCTCTCTGCCCCTCCCACAGAAAGAAAGGCCCCTGAGAGCCATTGAGGAGGTGTCAAGCCCCCCTCACCAGCCATGCCCCATAGGGAGAGCCTCTTCCCTCCAACTGGCCCCATCTCTGGGCCCCTCAGGAATGTCTGTCGGCTCTGCTCAGTCGGGAGGAGGAGCCCTGGGCCAGAGCCCCGTGCCGGCCAGCCCTAGGAGTCCTTGAGCATGCTGATGCGGGCGTAGATCTTCAGGGCCGGCCCCAGCTTGATGTTCATCGCGCTCATCAGGTGGTCCTCCTTGAGCAGCAGCAGAGCTTGCCCATCGATTTCCTGGGCACGAAATTCCTCTGCTATCTCCTGGCAGCCTAAGGTGGACACCACCAAACACAGGATCAGTATAAACTACCAGGATTCACTCGGGGCAGTCTCTGCTCTTGAGCTACACCATCTCCCTGAATCCTTGTGACCACACCTGCGAAAGGTGCCAGCTATCCTTATTTCCAGCTTGAGGCAGGCTAAGTGGCTTACTCGGCAGCCAGGCTCCAAGACAGACCCTAGTGACCCCACTTCCTTATTCACGCATGACTTGTTCAGAACCCTCCCTTCAATGAGCTGGGCTGACCTGGTGGCCACTGAGGAGCTGTGGGGATGACAGCAAGTGATATCCAAGGTGACTTAATGAAAGGGCACAGCAGCTTCTACCTGGCTCTTCTGGATAACTTATTTTGGAGTCAGCCAACCAACCACCATGTCAAGAGGACTCCCTAAGATCCCTGTGGAAGAGGCCCTGTGGAGAGGAAGCGAGGCCTCTGGCCATAGCCAGCATTCCCTTGCCACGTGAGGCAGGCATCTCCAGCCCCAAGCCTTCAGGGAAGTGGAGTTCTGGTGGTATCATGACTGAGACTTCCCTCATGAGAGACCCTGAACCAGAATGGTGTAGCTAATACACACTATGTTTCTGGCCACCAAATCATGGAGGTAATTATGGTAAGCCACTAAGATTTGGGGTAATTTGCTTCACAGTAATAGGTAACTAAGGCAGAGTCTGGTACCTGTTAAGGGTCTGCCGTAACAGAACCCTCAACGCGTGGGCATGGCCTTGGAGCTAGAAGGGTGGTTCCTGAAGGATACTGAAAAAGGACGTGCTGAGAGACTAAGCAGAAGCCCGTCGGTCTTTGAGGGAGCTGGGGAAGTGGGTATAGAAATTAGAAGAAAAGGGGTCCCTGTGGCGGGGTAATAGGAAGCCAGCATCGCTGCTGCCGCACTGCCCTGGCAATGACTATGGTGGGGGTAAGTTCAGTGACTCCAGTGACCTAAGTGATCTAGCTCGAGACACGTAGGCAGGCAGAATGCTGAAGGTGTTACCGGGCTGCTTCTTGCAGCTCATAGAAAAACGAGAGGATAGAGAAGATAAAGGAGCCAGGATTTGCTGTTTTTGTTTTTAAAATCTCTCGCCTCTCTGGAGAGTAAATGATGCTAAAATTAAATGGTCTCTAGGCAAAGATCAAATCCAGGAAATAGTCAAGGTAACATGGCCTGAAGATGAAATGGAAGGTGTGATTTAAATCTTTTGTTAATACCTCAGAAGGGTCAAAGGTGCTGCCTCAGAGAAAGGTTAAAAGGTCCAGCATTTTTTGGGTTTGTCTCAGATCTTCTCCATTCAACACAGGGCTTCTGAGAATATTAAGGGCACTGTCGGCTTCAGAAGAAGCCTAACTAGAGAATGACTGATACTTATCCTGAAGACATTTTTGGTATGGTTTTTGTCTAAAGGCATGAACCCTAGCAAGACTCACAGGCAGCCCATTAAGATTTTGAGAACTGTCCTGGCAGAAATACTGCTAGCTTAGACCGAAAGGGTCTGAGGTAATACAAAATAAAAAGCAGCGGCAAGTAGCAGGAAATAGGGTAACAACTTCACTGAAAATTTGGGCTACCTTTTATGAAAAATGAAGGATGATACAGAGCGTGGAACCAAGAGTGAAAAAGAATCATTCCCAAACTTTCAGTCTTAATCAAGAAAATACAAACATCCTACTAGAGTTCAGAACTGGTATGGATCAGTGACTCCTGTTTTTATTTTCCCTTTTTGAATGGGCATATCTATAGGAGTTTACCCTATACCTCCCCACACCACATCGTGCATTTGTGGAGAGAAACACCTATCTCTAGTCTCCAATCTTTAGACCGAGAGGAGCCATACTTGAGGAGGTAGACCCCAAAGAGCTTCATCTGTGCCTGGGCCTGCATTAGATGATGAGGTCTTGGATTTCAAACTGCTGCTGTAATGGGATGAGACCTCTGGGGACTTTGGTAGAAGGTAAGGGTATTTTACATTGTGGAGACTGAGTCAGTGATGAACCATGGAAACCAGTCTCCCTATAATCACTGCTTCCCTGCCATACCCTATGTGCCCTCACAAAATGAACAGGGTTGACCTGTGTGGCAAATAGGTCAGTATCTGGCAGCGAAGTATGTGATTTCTGAGGCTAGATCACACGGGCACAGTGGCCTCCATCTTGCGCTCGTGGACTCCCACTGTGGGGAAGATGGCCGCTATGTCACGAGCACACTTATGCATGAGTGCTCTGAAGACGCCCATGTGGAGAGGAACTGAGGCCTTCTGCCAAGAGCCATATTCTACTTGACAACTGTGCCAGTGTGGCATCTAGGAGGGATTCAACAGCGCCAACCAAGCATTTAATGACTTCTGCCTCAGCCAACATCTTGAATGCAACCTCCTAAGACACCCTACAGCAGAAATGCTCAGCTAACTCCCAAATTCCTTACCACAGTAACTGTGCAATAACAAATTTGGGGGAAGCGGAAATGGATAATACACTGAATTAAGGGGCAGAGCCTGGATTGGAGCCCAGTTCTGTGCTCTTAGCCACTGAACTCCACACACCTCTGGGTAACAAGCTGTGGTTGCCATCAATATCTGATCTAGTCAGTGACGAGTTAGAATGGCCCAAAGAGAAAAGCCATTGAAAGCAGAGAAGTTTTAAGATCCCACTGAAAGCTTCCATAAATAATGTGAGATTTCGCTTTCAAGGTTCACTCTGGATCCTCGCCCTCAAAGTCACTCTTGCTCCACTGCAGTTTCCAGCTGTGCCACATTATTTCACGTCTTCATGACTCTGCTCAGGCTGCCCCCTGATGTAATCTCCCCAGCTAGCAACTTGTCAGCTCTTGATTTTGATATTTTCTTTGACAGATTTCCTACAATCCCCCTTGACTCGCCTCTCAACATACTACAGGCCGTACCAGTAAGTATATCACGATTTAAATATTTAAAGTTGTATTCTGCGCTAGAATGTAAGCTTTTGCAGGTGGGAACCTCTCATCCTAATCATCTCTGCTCCCTAGTTCCCAAACCTGAGCCTCATCTTTCCTGTGGTGGGAGGTGACATCTCCCATGCCCTCTCAGCCCTTATTGTTCCAGGCAGGCATGGGATTCCTAAGGTCTTTACCTGGCAGAGAGCGGATGAATTCATAGACGTCTTCAACGTTCCATTTGGTGGGCTCACTGGGCAGGAAGTGGTGCCCCATGCCCACCAGGTCCCGCATGTGCATGTCAGGAAGCTCCAGGTCCCGCTGGCCTTGCCGCCGGCGAGAGGTGGATGAACTGGCCGAGATGGGCGACAATGGTTCCTCGTAGCTTGAGTTATCTGAGCAACGGCTGGAGTCTTCCTGGCTGTGCGTTAGCTGCAATGCAGCAGTGACGGAGAGGGGTACTGTGCCTGTTGGCTGAGAGAAGAAACAGTTTGGGGGGGGGATAAACCACCTGTAGCAGAGGGATGGGCAAAGGCAGGTCTATTCGCTTTTCCAAAATGGACTGGGACTACATCTCTGAATTCCTATATCAAAAACGATCTCCTGTGCTGTCCTCTCTCTGACCCTAAGCAGGGCGAGTCCTAGTAATGCAGCATACATCACATTGCACAAAAATGCCGGGTTATGTGGCTGCTGTTTCTTCTAGATGTGGGGTTTAAACCAGGCTCTATGCATTTCGGGAGTGGTTTATGAAACATCTGAAATAGCATGTAAAATTTCTTAACTGCATATTTTGGACCACAGCTTTTATCAGATTTTTAGAGGTTTATGATCAAAACAATAACAAGACGCAAAATCACATGAGGTTTCTGACTTACAGTAGGCCGTGAGTTCCTTTAGGCAACTCAGAGCCTCGGTGCCTAACAGATCCTGGCACACAGCTGGCGCTAAAAATTATTTAATGAAGGAAATGTTCTTGGTAGAGACCGTCAAGAACTCAGAGCTCTCATGCCTAATGAGACAGCAGGGTGGGAGATACAGGGTAGTAGGCAGTCGCCTCGCCCTGGAGAGACAGGAGGTAACTGGGGAAGCCTGTCTTTTCACAGGACCAGGCAGGGGAGGCGTCATTCCCACGGCCCCAGAAGTCAAGGGTGGAGGCAAACTGGAAGGGAGTGATTATGTCAAGGGAAAGTCACTTCATACGTAAATACGTGGGTCTAAGCGAGGGGCCCACTAAAGGGCATGGGAAGGCCTGACCTTTCGGACTACGAGAAAGGGGCACGTGGTGGAGCATCCTGGAATGCAAGGCTCCTGGGACACACTGAGAAGGCAACTGGTGGGGAGGGAGCGTGAGCGTGGCCGGCCTCTCACCTGCTTCTTGGTGTCCTTGGTAAGCGCTGGCAGACTAGCTTTGCTGGCCCGACGGCGGTTGTGGGTTGTGGCTCCCGCCTTCTGCAGTTTGCTACGGTCCGAGTGGAAAAGGCCCACTCGTTTGGTGCATCCCACATTGTACCTGTCGGAGGGAGGGGATGAGGGCATCAGCTGTGGAGGACGTGTGAGCCCCAGCGCAGGAAGTATAGCCCCGCACTCTGGCCAGGTTGGAGCCCACCTGTTGTGACTTTGGGCCACGAGCCTCTGAGCCTGTTTCCTTACCTGGAGTGGGGGTGGTACCATTCACTCTTCAAAACTGGTCTGACAACTACATGAGACAATGGACACAAAGCACTCGAGGCAACAACCGGGACTACGGTGGAGAACCCAGGGCTGATGTGTCCCACTGCAGTGGTTACCTGTGACAGGAAACCACTGTCCTGCCAGACAGAAGCCTGACAGGGCTTCACAAAGGTGCCCTGAGAGACATGAGTGCTGAGGACACGAGGCTACCTCTGCCTGAGGGCTAGATACTTCTCTCTCAGGCGCTAGGGCTTCAGGTCAGCCACCTCTTCTACCTTGGTAGTACAAAGACCACATAGGACTTTAGTCAGAGGAGTCTAAATCCCCAGCTCAGGGATGTTAGGCACAGTTAATTCTCCTTTGTGCCTCAGTTTCCTGAGCCTTGCCTGCCTTCCCAAGGGATTCTCACGATCACATGGCCTGCACACCGGCTAATGGCACAATGCCTTGCACACTACCCGATCTCAATGTTGTGACCTTGGCTTCTCCCAGTCACTGGTCTCCAAAGTGTGGTGAAAACTCAGAGGGGACATCTGTACCTAGCACAGAGGCCCTGGGCACGCTTCTGGTGGCAGGCTTACCCTAAGATGGTAACTACCAAGGGCAGGCAAAGAGGAGGGGTGCCAGTGGGACCCAGGAGGGCCAGCCAAGGTGAAGTGCTGCTTCCTTCCTTGGACTCCGCTCCCTGACCTGCTCACAGGACTTCTGGTGTCATGCAGCTAATGATGTGCTGCTGCTTACAGGCAGTCTGAGAAACAGGAGATTCAGGTGCTCTTAGAGCGCCTTGGGTGGACCAGTCCTGAAGGGAGGAGGGACTCGGGAGCAGGGACAGAGGGAAGGGGCTGGGCACAGCAGCAGGGCTGAGGCCACTCACCTCTTTGCACAAGCCATGGAACAGAAGCGCTTGGAACGCTTGAACTTGTAGGCAAAGTCCACCCGGCCACAGAGCTCACACTTGAGTTTGAGGGGAGCACCCTCCTCTTTGGATTCTGAAAAGCAGGGAAGCTGGTAAGAACGAAGAACGGGCAATTCCCGCAGGACTCTCGGCAGCCCGTCACGGGGCCTCCCACTCTGTCCCGCCTCTTTCTGTTTCCACACATGACACGCAGCTCGGAGACACCATACTGCTCTCACCACTGTTTCTGAAAGCAGTTTTTGGAATTCCGAGTGTTCCCTCAGGTGACGGGTGACGCCACCTGGACAAAATGACAATTTTTTCTTTTAAGTGCTATGAGCCTGAGGCAAGTCATAGGAGATGGGAGAATCAGCACCCCACCCTCACACCCATGAAGAGAGCAGGTGGCTCAGAGGGAACCCTCTGGAGGCTGTCACTGACCTGCAGTTACCCTGCCCTGTCCTGGCCCCTCTAGGGGGCTGCCGGCCTGGATACCAGAGCCTGGGAGTTTGGGACTGAGGCAGCAGCACCCATCTCATCAGTGGCTAACGTGGCCAGTGCGGTCCTAGTCCAGCCCCCACCATGCCTGGGGGCTGCTGCCGCCCCAGGGCAGCTCCTGAAGCAGTGAGGGAGCCCACGACTTGCCCGGTGCTGCGCCTACACTCAGAGCGTTCTGTGACTCACAGGAAAAGCACCGCTTAGAATCCTGCGCTTGGCCAGAGGGGGCTGGAGGACGGGCAGGGGAAAAGCATCTTGCCGAGCGCCCGGCTTCTCCAATCTGTTTGCTGGGGCTGGGGGCTGAGAAGGGGCTGGGGCAGTGTGTAGCAGGCTGATGTGCTTACACATTCCCCGGCCCAGTGTTCCTCCAAGGATACCAAGAAAGAAAGAATATAAGGTTTGCCTCCCCAGCCTCGCCTAAGTCCTGCTCCACGGAGCCAGAGGCCCCGCACACAGGGTCAGAGGCCCCGCACACAGGGTCTGAGGTGCCTACCTTGCAGATAGGGCTCCTCCATCTCGGAGTCGGTGGTGGTGGTATGATCCTGCTGTGGAAGTTTCTCAGGCAAGAACCCCTGTGCATACTTCTTCTTGAGATTCCCCACCAGCAGGGACGAGCGTCCCACCTAGAGGACAAGGTGACATGGAGGCCATGAGGGTTAGGTGCGAGAAGCTTCCTTGCTATCCAGCCTCATCAAAATTACATGTATAAAGCAGCCAGGTGATGATGCCAGCCCCTATTTCATTATCCAAGTGTGCCCTGCTGGAGGTCCTATTTTGCCATTTGGCTCATGAGGCAAGATGCCATTGGGCACCACTGTACAGGGGTGGCGTTAATCCAGGACCAACGGACGGATAGCTGGGGAAAACCTCTACTCTTCCCAGTGTCGAAGGGACAGGGGCAGAGGCCAGGTTTTCCACACCACTAGAACAAGGGCCAGGACCAGCACTCTCACACCAGCAGCAGGAATAAAACTGAGGTGGTGTGTGCTTGTGTATGCCTGAGGCACACTCAGCAACCAGTTTTTCATTTCTCACTGTTCTCCACCTTGTCACTGCCCAGCCCAAGCCAGAGGTACAGGCAGCCATAGAGAGTAGGACCAAATGGACTCGGTCACAGAGCAAATGAGCTCTGTGGGGCGAATGCCCAGACTGGCTGATTCACTCTTCAGTCTTTGTTGCCTCTGTTCAGAAGCCTGGAGGTCAGAACTCAAGGATGCTGCTGGAGGTGCCAGTTCATCCGCAGCCAACTCCTGCGGTCAGCTGGTTTCTGGTGCTTCTCCAGGAGGCTAAGGGAGGACCTAGTTCACTGAGGGGAAGGGGGTTGGCAGTGCTGGACCTAAATATAGTGAAGATGCTCCAGGTGGATTTCTTCACAGGCCTTGGACAAACTCCAGAGAGGACAAGGACAAGGACCTATTTGTCTCTGGCACTTTCTGAAGGTAGTTCCACCATCTCAGTTAATCCAGCTTTGAGGTTTGCTGACTATCTGAGCATGGATCCAGAGAGTGAGCAGGAGGCAGATGGCATCCCACCAAGAGGGCGTGCCTCCAACAGGCAGAGTTTTATCACAGGAGGCTGTGCCTGGCTCTGGGCTCCTCCCTCCCACAGAGCAGTGCCACCTGTCCTTGCCAACGCACGCTGCAGTCAGCTGTGGGCACGCTGTTCTGATAAACCATCTTTTTGACTCCTTTTTCTCTTTGGCCTTATGCTTTACCTGCAGACGCCCTCCTGTGCTCTCTGACATGTTCCTCATTCATGCCCCTCCCAAGGCTGTGACCACAGAAAAAGCTTCAGGCTGCAACCCTGATCTCGTGTCTTCATTGTGATACACTGACAGCCCTATTCTGCACAGGTTCCATTTGTTCTGTAACTGGTCGAAGTTTTGCCATTCACAGGTTTTGGCTTTCAAAACTGAGCAAGGTGTTTCATTTCCCAAAGTTCCCCCTCTTGCACCAAACACCCCAACATGAATGCCCTTCTATCCAAGGGAGTCACATCACCAGACAAGGATATGGCACAGCCTGTGTGTGAAAAACCTCTAACCAAGGGTTCTTGCCATCATTACTCCTGATTACAGACCCCTTCCAGACCTTAGGAAGAGACTCAATCCTAGAAAGAAAATGACTAACATTCTTTTTGGGGAAAGTTAGCAAGGAAGAGCAAACTGTTCACACTTTTGGAAATTTTACATAGAAATGTAAAAATATTCTAATATACATCCAAAATATACTTAAAAAAAAAAAAAGAGGGGAAAAGAAGTAGTCCGTACCGGGAAAGGCTCCGCCCCCTCCTGGATCACAAACCCTTCGATAACATGCGTCAGGATTTGGGGTTTCACAATGGCCTGTGGTGGTTTATTCTCACCATTCTGGGGGGCAGTGCCGGTGATGCTGGAGGCAGAGTTTCCGTTCCCTGAGGTCATGCCGGGGCTGCTGAGGTCGGTCAGTGCATGAACAATGCCCTGCCCTGTCTCTGTAGAGGGGAGAGGAGGAAAGCGCAAGCAGGCACGTGAGAACTGGAGCACAGGCTGCAGGAGAGCTGGCACTCAGCACACACCTGGCTTTGTCCATGGAGCCAACCACCACAAACCCAGCAGCTCCCTCCTCAACCACCAAAGTGGTGCAGTTGCAATACACACCACCCAGCAGGACTACAGTCAGCTCTGCAACAATGCAACTAATCTGCTGGCAGTGTTTCTGAATTTCCCAGCTGTGCTACGGACATTCAACCAGGTTAAAGAGACAAGAATTCTACCTTTGAGGAGTTAAGACTTTGGCCAATATTGATCTGCACAAAGTAACACTCAGTTGAGTAAGAAAATGTATTCAACGTGACCTCTAAAGTCAAGACGATCTCCTGCATTACACCTAGTAGGCACAGGCGTGGCCTGTGGAGGGCTTGCGGGGAGAGGTTAAAGGAATCTTCTGTATGAGGTTCCTCAGAGAAGGGTTAGATTTTAAGCATCCTGTGAAATGTCCAAGTACAGAAATTAAGGCAAAGAGAATTTAGGGCTGAGCCCACATAGGCACTACAGTGTGGATCACACTAGACAAAGACTGGATACAGGCATATTCTATTTTTCCACCAAGGAGGCCTCCAGGCAGAGCTGAGGTTCCCAGGCAATTTCTTCTGGTCACTGCTCTCAGTCAAGCCTCCCGTGCAGCTCCATATCCTGCCTGCCTTTCAGTCAACCACAGACTGCTCCCCACCGCCTCTCCGGAAGCCCTACCAGTGACGACAGGCATGCTCAGAACCCCGCCACACAGCCACCAGGGCCTCCTCTTGCCCACTTCAAACCGGACCTCTCGGGAACTCCCCCACTGCTTAAGAGGCGCAAGATGCATCACGCGTCACTGCTGTGACCACCCCCCTTCCCAGGGCCACTCTCTGCCACCACCAACTGTGAGGTGAGGTTGCCTTTAACCTGGAACTTCCTAAAAGAAAAAAAAAAGTCATTTTTTAAAAATTCCAACAAGCCTCCTAATATCATACATGACCCAGTGTGTGTGTGTTACATACTTAATGATTTCAGAACATTTACTAAGCAGTTTTTGAGCAAGTATTTATGTGAAAATGCTCTTACTGCATTTAAAGATCTAAAATTCCATCTCAAAATAGATTTTACAGTGTCTAATTATGTAGCATGGAGAAAACAAACCCATTTCAGGAAAGGTTTAATAACTGGTTCATTTTTTTATTAACTCTAGTGCTTAACAAAGTAGAATAAACAACTTTTGGTGAAAAAGACTTGGCTCTGGCACACCCCTGAAGTCCTAGGCCCCCCGAATAAATTTCAGAGCTGAGTAGAAGTTATCCAAGAGATGTGATTTTTTTTAGTTAATCTTTGCTTGAGGCCATCACACGAGCAAAATTAGAAAAATGTTTATTTGAAAAAAATTGAGAGTTCTGACTCTTCTGCAGAGATGGAAAATTTCCCCCTTTTAGAATTAGTTTTAAATTGTAAAGGTGTTTGGGAGTGGGGGAAAAACTCTCCTTAACAATTCATGAGTAACTTGAAGGACTGAATTAATCACATAATCAAATTAAGTTTTCTGCTTTAAATTTTGAGTAAGTCAACAATTTTTTTAGAAGGCTAGGTCCTTCTAATTAAAAGCTTAGTAATATATTCCCTGACTAATGAGCTATAGTCGATAGACTCCCAGAATTAGGAAGTCCAGTTCAATCCCAGTGTTTGAACTTTCTCTGATTGCCACCCAATCTTTTTTTTTTTGGGGGTGGGGGGCATTTGTTTGACTACCTCTAGTGACAAAAGAACTCACCACCTCTGAAGTAGTTTGCTCCCACCCTGGGCAGTTCAGTTGAAAAGTTCTTCCCTATGAGCCAAGAATCTAGCTTCTGTTAATTTCTGGCTTTGTTCCTCCAGAGCACACAGAACAAGGCTGATCATATTTCTATAATGGGCAAAACACTGACTCAGACCTGGCTTAGAGACTGGCCTCTCAAGTGAGTCAGGGGCAAGTGCTCGTTCTCTGCGCCTCAGTTTCGCAGGCTGTCAGGCAAGGACAGCAGTAAGCCCCACCTCACAGAGCCACCGTGAGGACCTGGGGAGACGGCAGCAGCGCAGAGCAAGCACACTAGGGGTCACGCCCGCTGCCCTGTGACCTCAGCGTATCTTGTCCAGGCCAGCTGCCCTCTGCCCTTTCAACTATTTCTTACGTAAAAAGGTTACAGAAGTTCATCATCCTTGGTCTTTTTTGTCTACATCTTTTAAAATCAGGCACCCAGTTAATATGAACTTACCAAAGTTATGGATCTAAGACTTCTAATTAGTAAAATTTTGTTTCTTTTAAACACAGTCACTTTTCTGACTGGGAGTACAGTGGAGGAAAATGAGTGACGTGCTTATTTTAGTTAATGAAACTAAGGTTTATAGCCTTTTCAGAAGGCACTCTCTTCTGAATTCTGGGATGTCTCCTGCCTCTTTTTTTCATTGACATTCATCACCAAACAGCCTCTGCTATCTTGTCTCCTTTGGCTCTCTTTCCCTTTCCGTGCTCTGCTCCACTCCTCTCCCCCCACCCCCTCCTGGATCTCAGTAAGACCAGGGAATAACTCAAGGTCCAGTTCTTTGCCAAATACAGTAGTGAGCGGACACTGTCATCAGCTCAGATGCTAGAGATAGTGCTCAACGCTGGAAATCAAAGACTTTTTGGACTCTAAGTCAGAAAAAAAGAAGGAGATCTTATTTCGGAGACCAGATGAATAAATCAGTAAGTCCTTTCACTGTAACATTAAAAACTATCACTCCCCATTACAGCTTTGGGACAGGTTACAGGAGAGAGAGAATCCAAGGGACAGTGTTTTAGGAGCATACAAAGGTTTGCAGCTATTCTCCTTTGCAATCGTCTTGTAGGCTAATATGTCATCATCTGCTTTGGTGACAAAGGTGTTTGGGCTATTTCTGGAATTGACCAAACACAATCTCACCCCTTGCCAAGTGCAGCACACTGAGATTAATTTAATCTGCTTCCCGCCCTCCCAGACTGCTTTGCGGCCAGCTTGGAAAGCCGCTTAATAGTGAAACTTGCAGAAACCTGCCCTGCTGGCCCTGAGGCCAAATAAAAGACAAAGAAATACTCCATCTTTGGAATTTCTCCTTACTTAAGTCTCTCCAGTCTGGAGACTCTGCATGCTGCCGGATTCCCACAGGTCTCAGGTGCCTTTATAAAGAGTTAAGCACCTGAATCTGAAAGGTTGAAAGGTGGCAGCCAGGACACCAAGAGTAGGAGAGGCAGTGGGAGTGAAATAAAGCCAAGTTTTCCCGAAGGGGAGGGGAGGGTGAGAAGGGGAATGGAATCAGAATCTAGCCTTATTGAAGCTGACCACAAAGGACCCTGCATTTAGATCAGAATGAACAGCACAGTATGGGAAATCATCACGTAATATGTATTTCATTTCTAGGTTGTGTCTCTATTCTTGAATCATGGGCTCTGGCAGAAATAGCTCTCACGGGGGCTGGAAACCCTTCCCAACATAGCTAGGGAGAGCAGGTTTCTTTAGGAAGGGAGTAGTGTCTTAGGCATCTCTGTGTCTAGTTCAAAATTCCAATATCTAGACATACTTAAAGTCTATTAAACTGGAATGGATAAAACACACAGTCTCCATCTTCCATGGAAACAGTACAGGTATCCCAGGTATCCAAACAAGCAACTTGGTGCCTGCTAAGATTTGCAAATTACATTCTGAGGCTAAAATGATTTGAGAGCAGCTAAGCAGTGCTGGCCTACAGGAGTGAGATTTCTGAATTAAGGGCTATAAAGAATAATCGTTCCTTGGCCCATTTTCCCCTGTTATGGCAGGGATTTTTCCAGCAAGATTGGAGATAGAGTACAAAGTCAGCTCCCAAAGGCTGCAGTTTTGGTTTGCTCTCGTCTGTTTAAAATGTATGCCAGCTTCAGGCATCTGGAAAAGTGGGGGACCTCTTGAGGCAGAGGCAGGGAGGCTCTTATAAGAACGGCCCTGCCCCCAGGATCAGTGAGGTCCAGAGAGGCTGAGCTCATGCAAAACCCAGGTCACTTCAGAACCAGTTCTGATGTTTCCTAACATGTACAGATACGGCAGAAACTGTTCAAGTAAGCTGGTGCTTTAGTACCAACTTTTAATTGTGGGAGCTGCCACAAGCTGGGCTAGCTCAGTTGGTAGAGCAGGAGATTCTTAACTGTGGGTACGTCAGATGGCATTGGCCATTCATTTTATTTGCCTCGAATATAAGTAGCCTTGGAGACCTGATTTCAGAGGGAAGGGAGGACCAAGCAGAGCTTTTACTCCTCAGCACACCCAACAACTGACTGCCACTGTCTCTAGATCTGAAGAAAGGGAGTTTTTCATTCACAAGACTTTTACCTATCCTTGTGTAGCTGGAGGCTTGAGTAAGACAGAGCAATGACATGAACACATAACGTAAGGAAGCAGTCAGTGATAACATGGATCATTTGCCTGCAGCAAATCCTGCTCCACAAATGGCAAAATAATGTCACAAAACCAGGTGGTGTATACAACACAGAGCCTTCTCTCCAGCCCCCTGGTAATGAAGTCATGCTCACCGTGCCTCAGATGAGCAGGCCCAGTAACATGGCCAGGATGGGGCCGGCAGGACTCCTGTAAAACCGCTGGTGCTGAAGAGTGTCCGAGCACAGCACCTGCACAGGCTGTCCAGGGATGCCCAGCCAGGAGGCGACAGCAGCCTTTGCAGACGCTTCTGTGCTAATGTCAGAGCAAGGAAGGCTCAGGGCAGAACAGAAGGCCATCCGAAGTCCTGTGCACCGCCCACCCTCTAGCAGCTATATACGGGTCCCAAAAGAAAAGTGTGCCCCTCTAAAAGTGCAAAGGAGCTAAGTTATTTCACAAGCACCACCTTTGTTGGCATTTCTACCCTTGTCCTCCAGGGGGAGGGCAGGAAAGTGAAGTGGTACTGGGCAGGATATGGGTGGGGGAGGGTGTGCCAGGGAACACAAGTGCAAGACATAGGGGTGTGGGGTTGGGAGCCAGGGGTGCTGGAGGAACTGCGGCTCTATCCTCTATCCCCTACGCCGGTAAGAGAGATTCATTTGGTTAACAACCTTCTTTAATATGCAAATGTACAGCTGGGGTCACTGACACCTTGCTGGGAGTCACCCGATTTAGATAAGGAGATCGCTTTCTTCCCAATTTAGGGACAGAAGGTATGGAGCCAGGGGTGAAGGCAGAGTGATCATTCTGAATTACAGGCACTAGAGCAGAGAGGATTAGAGTTAAAAGGTTGCTGCTCAGTCTAAAGTCTTAAATTTCCAGATGAGCAAGAGTAGGCTTAATTAAAACTGTGCATTTTAGAATCCAGGCAAGAAAAATATGCCATTTATTCGGCATATTTCTAAAACATGCATAAAAGGAGCTCTTGGAGGGGAAATTGTAGGCTCCTTCCTACCCCGCGGCCCGAGTGCCAGAGGCAGAAGGAACCAATACCACATGTTTGTAACTTTTCCAATTCTACTAAGATGCCCTTGCCTGGAGGACACACACAGGCTGTGGCTTTCTCACACACACTGTCACCATCCTACTCCTCAGAGCACTTCCCTGGGCCTTGCACACAAGAGCAGCCTGTTCTGAAAGGCCTTTTCCAATAGGCCAAGAAGTGGCTGCAATAGGAGGATTCCTCTGGGGCACTTTGCAGTGTGAAGTAATGAGTTTTGGTCACAGGAAGGTAAGTGCTGTGTCCGTCCATACGGGGCTCCTGCAGGGGAACTGGCTAGCACAGTGAAAGGGAGGCTGAGAGCCAGGTGGCCCAGACCTCCCCTCAGAGTCCTTGCAAAATGACCTTGTTTGAGTCTGGGTTAAGAGGATTGGAGAGCAGACATACTTCTCGGATCTGAAGCATCTGGGCTGAGCTACTCTGGTTCAGGCATCTGTTAGTGGGGGTTCCTCCTCCTTCACTGGCAGCCATTACCATACAGCTGACTTTCGTGCTGTCTCTTAGGACACAGGCAAAGAGAAGGCCCTTCTGATTCACCCACAATCCCCAGCTAAAGTGTACATAAGCTGAATTGTAAACAGCTGAATGTTTTCCAAGCTGCCATCCCCAGCTATGAAGGAAGGAATCAATGGAGCGGAGAGCCACCCTCCCCCATGAGTCCGGGACACGGGAGCTGTGGGGATTTCCAAACAGCTGCAGGACCTGCTTTCCAGCCCACAGGCGGGGCACTAGAGCAGGGGCGTCCTGCACCAGACCACACTCAGCAGCAACACCTGCAGGATCACAGGGTGACTTGCAACAGGCCAGGTCAACACACAGGGAGTAGGAGCTGATTCTGACTTCAGGGACTCAGGGAGTTTTCAAAAAGAAGTCTACTTAAATGCAGTCAGTCCTGTGGTATCCATGCTGTGATATGGGGCGTCTAGACATTTCCACATCACAGTTCTCTGGACGCCGTTAGGATTTCAAAAGGCAAAATGCCTGGAACCAATGGGAGAAGAGCTCCAGTAGAGACATCATGATCACAAGAGATGGAAAAGATGACCCAGTGGAGAAAGCACCGGTTCTGGGCCAGATCTGGCTTTATATTCTGATTCCATCAATGAGTCCGTGGGTTGCTTCAAGCACTTGGTACCTGCTCTGAGGCTTAGTTTCTCCATCTACGGAAACGAGGATCATACAACCTAACTTGCAAGGTTACGCTGAATGCTAGAGTTTATATATGTAATATGCCTGGGCCAATGACATTTAGAAGCAGTGCTGCATGGCTTTTAAGGTTTTGGGATCAAAAGGACTCTAGGTTTAGGACCTCCCTGGTGGCGTAGCAGGTTAAGCACAGCACTATGAAGCTACGGCAGCACGAGTTCCATGTCCGGCCAGGGAGATTCCCACATGGCACAGCAGACCTCTCCTGTCTCACCCGCTGTTCCCCTCAGCAGTGCACTTCAGGTGATCTGCCTGTTTTGCTCCCCACTCTGTCTCTGGTGAATCCTATCACCACCCCACACCTTGTATGCGTAAATAAATAAATCTTAAAAGGACTCGGTTTAAATCCTAGTTTGTAATCCTGGGCAAATTACTCTAGACCTCAGTTTTCATCTGTAAAATGGGGTGTTCTATCTGCCTTTTAAGGCTATGGTGGGGATTAAGTACCGTAAGCGCAACAGGGCAAGAGGCCTGACTTGGTTGGCCGTCTGACATCAGGGAGATTAGGGAACCACCCTGCCTCACGCTCACCAGGCACACTTTCTTACAGAGTAGAGTTATTCTATCAATGGCCTAAGCCCAGTATCATTCATCTCCCTCAGATGCCCTGGTCCACTCAGGCTGACCTTCCAGGCACTTGTGGTTAGGCTTCAGGAAGAAATGTGACCTCCAATTTGACAATGACTACAACATAACAGAAATGCACCTGCCCTTGGGGCAAATGTCTCCATTCACCTTCAACGGTGACTAATCCACAGGACAGGACAGGACAGCCATCAGAGTCCCTTTCCATACAGTGTTTTCATACAGGGCACCAAGGTACCCTAAGAACAGTATGGAAGAACACCCAGAGGCCAGAAACCCTGAATAAAAAAAACAAACAAGCAAAACCACTTTACCTAGAGGATAGTAAATTTATGGAAACTGTAATGCCAACAGGTGATTTAGCCTATGAAAAGAAATTAACTTGAAAGACTGAAGGCAAAATCATGGCACATGTATTTTGAACAGTTAAAAAAATCTACAAATGTTTAGTGAATTCCCTATTACTTCCAGATTAGTAACAAGGGAAGGCAATCACATAGCCCCAAGTAATGTCTTATTTTACTTATTTGGTTATCTAATGTAGGATCACTGATGCTCTTAGCTAAATGGGAGAGGAAGGGTGAGGGTGAGCGGGAGAGGCCTCAGTCATCTCTATATAAAAGGGTTTGCAAATCAATCCTGATAGTTCCTGCTCTTGGAAACACGACCCCCTTTCCTTCCTGTAACCACTGACTAAGCTTTTCATCATCCTCCTTTACTACCAGTCAAGTGATAGAAGCGATTAATACTGATTACTGGAGGTCTGGAAACGCGGACTAATTTTTGGTAAGTATTTGGTTCACATTTTGTTTAAAATGTCATTTACTTTGATTGTTTAAACCTGTCTTAATATAGCTGTGTGAATTTAGGCCACATATGGATGGTTTCAAATATGCAAAAGATATCAGTAACTAGGGATAATTATATAGTATTTGAGACATAATAGCCATGCAACTGGAGCTTTAAAAATAACTCAGAGCAGTCATGAACTCTCATTTTCTTGCCAACAGTCTCAACATTCAGTATGAGTTCTGGTCCTCTGATCTACCAAAGGGCTGGTTATGACGTGGCATCTAATAGTCATCACTTTTGGAAAAAAGTTATAATAGATTTCATTGCTAACAAATTATCTAAGAAACAGATATGTACTTTAAAAAAAGTTGTAATAGCAAATCGGGACTCTCTTTCAACATGTGGATTTGTAACAGGGTGGTCCCCAGGAGAAAGGGTGTGTCCCAGGTTCCCTGTCCCATCCAAGGTAGGATATAAGAAGCAGGATATAAGAAGGATATAAGCAGGATATATGAGCAGGATATAAGAAGCTTGAGGACACACACAGAGGAGACAGAACACAGACAGAAGACAGGAGGAGACGGAATAAGGATGGAAAGCCAGAAGAGGCCCAAGGAGCAGAGAGACTTGTAAAGAAGCTGCACTGGCCTGGACTGATTGAAAGAGAGGTGGGTGAGAGACACGTGAGGAAGTTAACAATGGCTGTGTTAATTTTGGTTTTGATTTTGTTCTGTTCCTCTCAGAATTGTCTGACTGTTTCTGACCCTTTTGGATGGGTCCCCGCCGAAAGGTATTTTGGTTCCTCCCAGAATTGTCTGGCTGTTTCTAACCCTTATGTGTGGATCCCTGCCAAAAGTTGTTCTAGACTAGTGGCAGGCTTTCGAGACTTGCTTGGGGCCAATCCCATTTGGGTGGACTTTCACCCACAAGGAGTTGGTTAACATTGGGTGCTTGACTTAGAAAATATATTCTTTTTCTTCTCTGTCCTTTCTAGTTGTATTAAAGTTTCTTTCCACAAAAGGTCCTATAAGTTTTGTATTGATGCGGCGGATGGCAGAACCCATTTAGAACAGGGCAGGTCTGGGGTTTTGGGGTGCCCCTCTCCCTGCCCTGTAACAGATTCATCTCAGAACACTGGCAATCCCTGTTTAATAGTAATCATTTCTTTGGCAGATGTATAAAGAATTATCTTCTTTTGGATTTATCTAAACTAAAAAAAAAATCATTTGAATTTTGAAATAGAGAAGAATATCCTTTCTCATTAACTATAAGTACTTTGAAAGAGGAAGGGGGAAAAAACTATGACGTATACCATGCTGGCCTAGATGGTCTTAAAATGAATCACACAGCAACAGTGATTGATTTAAATTATATGCTATGTTTCTTAAGACACTTTTTATCTTCAAAAAAGAATCATCCTTAATTGTAGAACTCTTGACTAATTACAGAACTCCATTTCTTGACCATGTGAATTACATTTCACTTTTAATGGGGGGAAAAAAGCTCAGAATTCCTAATTCAGCTGTCTTGGATAAACAATGGCTAATCATTTCCCTAACTTTCCCCAAATATCAAAAAGTTGTATTAAAGCGATGTTTAAGATGAAATCTGCATCTATTTGATGTTGTGAATAAGCGATTAAAGTTACCTTAAACAGGCATACCTACTAATTTTTTTTTTTTAAACAACAACAGCAACGAAAAAACCGGAGTGGTTTTAACTGGGAACTCATACTATAGTTTCAACTGTGCCATCAAAGCATCCAAACTATAAATCTACATATGTCCAGAATTTGACCTGGAGGAGTCCTCCGCCTCTGATTTCTGTCAAATGAGGTGCTAAATCACACAGAATCATTTCTGTTACTGGTACAAAGGCCTCCTCAAGTAAACTACATGAGGTAGCCATAGCCCTCACCCTGCTTTTCCATGGGGGTGGAAAACACAAAACCCCCTTCTACAACCACTTTTGTGAGATTCCTCCAGGCCACAAAAATAAATGAATATTTTCATCTTCCAGTTGCAAAATGGCACAAAGGGAACAAAACTGTATCATTTATGAAGATTCGCTGTTTTTAATCTCCCTACACTTATCTCCAGTAGATGTTCATTTCAGAAGATAATCTTTTGAGGGCAGGACCAAATGTGTCTGGATATTAGTTTGCACTGAACAGCTGGGAGAACTTTAATATAAACTTGAACTGACTCAGGAAGGGAGAAAAAAACCCGTGGTAAACAGCATATTTACATGGAACAGTATAACCAGAACTGGAACCACCATCCTATTCTCTAGCCTTTTAAATTTAAATTTCATTTTGGCTTGATCTGTGCTATCTCAAAGTGAACTCTGACAGCAAGCGGGTGACATTATTTGGCAAATGGTTACCAACTGCCCAGTCCATAGCCCAAAGGACAGAGACTTGGAGAGTCCAAGGTAGTCAAGTGACCCTGGGCATACCTTCACAAGAGGAAAAACAGAGACCAAAACATCCATGAACTCAGAGGTTCTTAATTCTGAGACAATAATTGCTTTTTGTTTTTCTTAAGAGGACCTGGGGAGACATCAATGCAAGAGCATGAGACAGACACAAGATCAGTTCTATTTTATAAGGGCATCTATCCATGCATTCCTCGTCTCTTAGTTTACTCTCTCTCCCTCTGAAAGACCAGAACCAAGGGAACCTAAGTAACCGAGACAGGAAATGAGTAAGGCAGGAAAAAGGATGTGGTTGGAAAAAGAGTGGATTCTGGGGGCTGGGCCAGAGCAGTAACAAGCACAGGGTCACAGATGGGGGAAGGGGTCTTGGTGGCAGGAAGAGAAGTCTCAGGCTCAATCAGCTTAGACCAGAAAGTTGGTGACAGTGGAAGCAGAAAACACCTTCTTAAAAGTTATTGTCCACTGAAATGCAGAGAAACGTTGGCTGAAGAGATCTACAGCCATCCCAGGATAGAGAAAGAAGAGCTGGAGTTTCTGCCTTACTTTACAGTAAGTGGAAATAATCTATATGTATATCTCCTGAGTGCACCTGACAAAACTATACTAGATATTAAGCCAGATTCCGGAAGAGAAGCGGAAAGGGCTGGGAGGTGCACACACAGTGAAACATCACTCAGCATCTATAAGACACTGACTGTTGAACAACTTAACACTTTGTGTGCCGGTGCCCTTTAAATTTACCAGCCCTTGGGGCCGGCCATTTTCTGTGCCACTGCATGAATGGTATAAGCATTCAATAAAACACACACAACTCCTGAACTACTGGATATTAAAAAAACTGTAATATCTCTCATAAAACACCTTACACTTTCACCAAACAATGTAAAGCTTCTAGACTGAGTACGAGCAAAGAAATAGCTCCTAATATTTCCAAATAAATCCACCGTGGCGTGAAAAACCGGAGACTAGATGAACACGTGTTAATATGTGAGCGGCCACCTGACACTGGTGACAAAAACACGTACTAATATGTGAGCGGACCACAAAGTGTTAAGAATATAGAAAGAAGGGGGTAAAAACAGGAGAAACTGCTCTTGAATATGTAGCTGGACAACTGAGAAGCCAACTCAAGAACAACAGAAAAGTAGACTAAGAAACTACCTACTTTCCCAAGACAGGAGAAGAAAAGGCATCTTATTCCTCCCAGTGTGTATGGAGGAGCCCGGAAATGGGTCTTGGGTGGGCCGGAGGCAGGGCTCATGCTGTGGAGAGTGCTTGGAAAGGGCAGGTGCCAAAAGAGCAGCGCCACCCATCTGCTGGTCCCTCTGTGAACAAGCCGGCCCTGTGAGTGAGCCAAACCAGTGCCTGGTTCCCGCCTCGCAGGGACTGAAATTTGGGTACAGAGACAGTGGGAAACAAAGTTCATCAGCTGATTCCAGTGTGAACATTTCCAAATACAGATCCGGATGCTGGGATATATATTTCTGGGGAAAAGTCATTTCTCTGTTCTCTGCAGTGCCAGGACAGTGCTTTACGTGAACAGGAACCTAAGGTGTGTTAAATCAAAATGGGTAAAACCAAAATACTTAGCTGTGCAGTATCTTAAGATCTGAGACAGAATCTCTGACTTCTAACCAACACAATGAGTTATTTCCTTTCCAGAGTTGAATTGATAGGAAGCTCTACATCCCTCCTGACCTAAAGCTAAACCCTGATCAAGCGACACTGCACAGGCCTGCGGCCCTAAACCGGAATAAATCATGGTGAGGACAGGAATGCAGAAATGTAAGAGCAACAGGAATTTCCTTGCTTCATAAGTCTGTAATTTTCACACTGACCTAGAAATCCTGTCAGTTCCAACATTTGGACTGACTCAGGAGGGGAAAAGTCCCAGGTGGGTGATAATTGGATTATCCAGCTATGCCCCAGAGCCAAACGGCTGGAAAAGGCAGGACAGTAGGGTCTGATAAAGTGACATTATTTTCTAAACCAAAAAACTGAAATATTTGGGCGGATAGACAATGGGATGGAGTCTTTTAGATTGGGGTTGTCCCAGAAAAATCGGGGACATACGGTGGATTTAGGTTAGTAGCTTATTTCACAACAAGTAATCCTCTGGGCCCAATATTCTAACAGTAGATTAAAAATCTAGGAACAAGATATCTAAGGGGAAAGTTATCACTGATATGTAAACCAAGAACAAGGCAAAACATTCTAGGTATGGAATAGGAAGGAAAGGAGAGAGAGTTGGTCGGTCAGAACTGAAAGTATGTCAGTGAAATCTGTCCAGGTATCAAAGGCAGGGTGGGGGAGGGATGGCGAGGGTATTGCTGGCACAGTCTTGGGATCCCAACAATACTGGAGTTGGGGGGCAGGCGTTCACACCGTAGCTCACATGGTAGCTTCACCATTAGTTTGCAACCTGACCTCGAGCAAATTCCCTATCCGTGGGTTTAAACTGAAACAGAGAATCTCACAAATCCCGACTTTTAATATAAAGAATCATCAAAATAGCATCCCTTCCTTTGGCACGGGAAGGAGAGAAGACGCTCTTCTAAAAATGGAAGAGGACAGACACTGAACAGCTTGTCTCTTTCCATCCAATTAAAAACCTCGTGAGACTTAACTAGATTAAAAACAAAACTCTCCGGCAAAGCCGCAGGCCCTCCAGAATAGGTAGTCCTCCCAGTTAAGTACCGCGGATGCCAGCGGCCCTGCCCCTGGGCCAAGCGTCCATCCCCGGTCCACCGCCGTCCCTAGAGGACGCGGACGGGGTGGGGGCGGGGGTGTGCGGGGATTTGGAGTAGGGACGGGGACAAACGGAAGCATTTGGCACGCCGAGGTTGACACGGCGGCTTCCGGGGGAGTTTCGGGCCGGCAGGGTACCCGGACGGGGGCGGGAGGGACGGGGCACCTCCCAGGCGCCAAGAGGGCGAGAGTCGCGGGCTGGCACGGCCTGGCAGCCGAGTAGGCCCGGGCCGGGAGTGGCACCAGAGGGCGGTGCCCGCTCACCAGTGCGGAGAGCGCGGGCCGCGGACCCCTTCCAGGCGAGAACCCCTCCCCCGCCACGGGCACTGACCTGTCCAGGGCCCGGCTGGGCCTGGCCGGGCGGGGCCTACGCAGCCCCTCGGCCGGGCGCCGCCTGGCGCGGGGTCCCGGGCCCGGGCGGGCCGCCTCCTGTCCGCCGGGAGCCTCCGAGCCGGGGCCCGGGGCTGCCGCGGCGCATCCGACCGCACCGGCCCGGCCGGCGTCAACAAAGGGCTGCAGGGGCGCGAGGCCGCGGCGGGGGCGCGGGCGGCGGCCGGATTGCGCGCGCGCGGCGGGCGCTCGAGGGCTGCAGCCGCCGCGGAGACAATGCGGCGCGTCCCGGCAGGACTCCCGCGGCCGCCTCCGCCAGGGGCGGGGCCAGGGCGGGCGGGGCCTGGGGCGCGGGCGGGGCCTCCGGGGGGCGGGGCGCCAGCGCGGAAGCCCGGCCGCGCGCTTCCTTTGTGCGGCCGCGCCGCCCTGCCCGCACCCCCCAGAAGGCGCTGCGGGCCCCTAGCCGGTTAGAGACCGCGGGGTTTCGGTTTAGGGAGCCGAGCGCCCCGCCCCGAGGTCGTCCGCGGTCTCCTAGGTCAGAAGTTCCCCTGTAGCGTGGCGGGCTGCACCTCGGCCAATTCAGAGACGGTAATAATGACTCGCGGTAATTGAGTGCTTAATATGTGTCAAGCCCTTCGTGCAAACACTCGCGCTCACTGTTCACAATAACCCTACAAGTGGTCATTATCCTCCCCGCTGGGAACTGAGGATCAGAGAGGTTAAGTAAGGACCAAAGTGACCCAGTTACACCTCCATAAACGCGGGTAATGCCTACTCTTTCTGCTGACTGTGAGGTTAAATGAGGAAATTCATAGACTCAGTGCCTCGCACGGGTTGGACCCAATAAATGTTACTTCCCTTCCTAGCCCGCATGGGTTTAAAGGGATTATCACGAAGCACATCATTTAGTAACTATGCGAGGCAAGGAACTGCGGTGGATACGGAAGATGTACAACATGACTAGCGAGTCTCACCCGCAAGGTTCATGCACCGACGGTTGCATAAATGGACGGACCACACGAGTTTCTCCACGCTTGCTCTCTCTGCTCCCAACATACCCCATTTTCTTAATATTCACATTCCACTCTTCCCACTCGCCACAGTCATCATCCCCCTTTTTTTGCTCCCACGTTTTACATTTATTTTACACCCCTGACTGTTCCCGTTCCCTTTCTTTCCCCTCTATTATTCTTCAACATTTCCAAGCCTTCATTCATAAATATTCATATTCCCCTTTTTTTCTTTGCATTTCATACACTGAAATTATGTTTTATAAATGAAGGTAACATGAGATTGAGTGCTCTACTTTCTCTTCTCCTAACACGACAGCCCTGCTTTCCTGCCTTTACTTCCACTGAATCCTTCCTGGAATGCCCTCTCCCCAAGTTGGCATGTCTAGGTCCTGCCCAGCCTTCATGGTCTAGACTCAAGAACAGTGGTGGGCAAGCCTTTCCTGTACCGGACCAGACAACACAGATTTTAGCTTTGCAGGCTGTAGGGTTTCCATGCACGCATTCATCTCTGCTGTTGTAGCACCAAAGCCGCCATAGACAGACAATACATTCATGAGTGTGATTGTGTTCCAATGAAACTTTACATATGAAGACTGAAATTTGAATTTCATCGAATTTTCAGGCTTGTGAAATAGTTTTCTTTTGCTGTTTAAAATGTAAAACCATTATTAGCTAGCAGACTGTACAAAAAATGGTGATGTCACGGATTTGTCCCTGTCAGTATAGTGTGCTGAGCCCTGCTCTAGAACACTGCTAATTCTACCCAGAAATCTAGAGATTTCTGGTAATCTCTAATAGGTAGTAACTTTCCCCTCTTAACTTTTAAAGCTCTTACTTATAACTTTTCTGTGGTATTTATCCTATTTTAATCTTTCCCAGCAGACCTCACGCTGCTTGGAGGAGGGTATAGCCCTTACTTCTCTAGGTGTTACCTCCCATTGTGCTCTGCACAAAGCAGGCATATATATATATAATATGCATGACTCCTTAGGTCTTGAGTGATTGATAATTGTTTCCACTCTACAGAGCTTACTTCTCTCAAGAGATGGTAGCTCAGGAGCAGGAGGCTTGTTAGATATTTATCATCTGGACTAGATTGCTGAGAGAGATTTTTGAGAGCCTTCCAGACAAGATGGAGAAAGGTTGGCAAATGTCAGTTCATTCAGGGATGGCTGGCTAACAAATACTTGAACGAGACATGTCGATTATCATCAACCTGCAGACAGGGCATGTGTCCTCAGTCAGGGCCTAGTCAACATTTCTATTGGCAAATTGGTTAAAGACAAAGAAAACATGCTATATAATTTACAGATGCCAGAGCTAAGCAGAGGACTTGGGATAATGAATAATGAGACTCAGGTATAAAACATTCCTCTCCCACCACTTAGTCTCAATCTTCTGACCTTCAAAATGGGGATAATTAAAGTTCTTCCTTCAGAGGGCTATTGTCAGGATTAACTGAGGAAACCATTAACATGGAAAGCCTGGCAGGGAGGGCTTAGAAAATGTTAGCTATTAACTCTGGCCATTTTCTCGCTAGGGGAAACTATGGGTTAAATTCACAAGATAACACTTAATGGAGATAATCAAATTTTTGGCTCAAAGTATAAATTGTACAAGTTTGAGACTGAGGAGGCCTGAAACTGGAGTGATAGCAACTACCTGAAGACTCGCATGATAGCCTGTAGAAAGGAACCTCAAAAACAAACAGAAAACACACCCAGCCCTGAGAACTCGGGGGACAGTGAGCTCTGGGCCTGGGGTGCCCTTGCCCTGGCTTGGAGGAGTGAGTCCGGTGCGGGAGGGATTTACACGAGGGGCTGGACTCACAGGCAGCCCTGTTACAGCGCCTTTCAGGCTTTTTGTTTCCTCCTTTGAACAGTGGGGACACTGACCCTTCTCTCTCGGGGTGGTCGTCAGCGAGTAAACTCAGCGGCGCACCAGTGGCACACAGCAGCTGTTTAACCAAGTTTAGTTCCTCTCTCCCATACCACACTGATCAAGAAACAGTTTGGCCCCTTAAAGGGTGCAGAAAGCTAGGTCCGGGTGCTAACCTCTGGGGATTAGTGGATCTTCATATTTGGAATTACCGTGCTTAACTTTGGGGGTCCCACTGTAAAAGAACTCAGAAGGCGGGATGTGACTAGACAAGAATGACCGGAACGGTGGGCATGGGAGGGTTTGCCAGGACATCGGTGATATGCAGCCTGGAGATTTCTCGCCTTCTAAGTGGAGGGACAGTAACTGTGTACAGACACTGCTACAATTCACAAGGCAGGATCCCAACCAGTGGTGGAAGTCCCAGGAGAACAGATTTTGACTTAATGTGAAGAAAAACCTGATAGCAACTCCATGACAGATGGTGCTTTTAAAAATGGTGAGCCCCTTATTGTTATAAATGAACCAAGGGAAAGGGTGACCTGTGTTATTTTTTTTAAATGTTCTCTTCTCTGTATTTTCCCCCCCTCTTTGACCCCTTCCTTATCGGAAAATTATCATCTCTCCATCCCCCTCCCTTTTCCCCAAAGTATTTTCCTTCTCATTTCTCCTTCTTCAGTTCCCAAACTCTTTTCCTCTGGACTCTCCCCCCACACTCCCAGCACACACTTAGTCCATGACTGGAACAGCTGCCTTGCATTGCAAGCAGCCCACAGCCCCAAACATTACCGAGACCTGGGCTAACACCGCCGCACACACTGGCACAGAAGGGGAGAAGGCCATGGACCAATGCAGAGGGCAGAGGCCCTGGACTGACCCTCTGTCCGGGCAGCGGGACCCGACAGTCTCCTGAAACCCAGGTCCTGGAGAAGACACTTGCCACTGGGTACACGCAGACAGAGAGATGGGGACCCCGGGCTGAGCACAGTTCCTTCAACGGTGCTTTCCATGAGCTACACTCATTCTGAATCCCCATTAAGTGCCCCCAGGCATCTTCCAAGGGCAAGGACTTCCTCTTGTACCCAATCAAGCAGAGAACTGACCCAATGGGCTGCCTGCCTGAATGCTCAAGTTGTAATGACACGGAGGCTCCAGCTCCAGAGTCAGGATCTAGTTATTCCAACTCTGTTTCTCTATCCTTTACTCTTAAATCTTCTGGGTCCCCACCTCCCTTTTTTCAAATCCTTGGTTCATCTTCCCATCTCCTTCTCCTGTTTTCACCTACCCAGGTTCTTTCTTTGTTGTTTCTTTGGGCTGCAACAGTTTACCCCCCTGTTCTAGTTGCCTGAGTGAAATGTGCCGGGGGATGGCAAAGAAGGCCGCCTTTCTCCATCCCTCCCCCAGGCCGCACCACACTTCATACCGTGAGCTGGGGTCTGCTGGATGTTGGGGCTCTTGGGCACAGGCAGGGCCCCCGGCATGGCAGTGATGATGGCTTGCTGATGTGGTGATGGGCCAGACCGAGTCTCAGGCACACTCTTCTCACCAGGTGCCACTTCCTTCCAGTCATCTGCGGCACACTGCTGGGGCTGTTAAGGGACAGGACAGGGATGACCTCATGAATTGCCTCTACATTCTTGGATACTTTCCCTGTTTCCATGGGGCTTGGGTAGCTGTCAAGGACTTTAAGATTCAGCTAATCCCAAATTAGGGAGAGGTTCCTTATAATGCCCAAGGGAGGATTTCAACACTCAGCCACCCAGAAACACTCCCCAGTGGGGCTGTGGGGTTGCCCCCGCTGCGCCCGTTCCACTTGTTCCCAGGATCTGGGGACCGGCTTACTCACCACTGGGGAAGCAGGCTGCAGTTGTAAGATGACAGCTGAGGCATGCTGGAACCTGCGCTGCGGGGTGTGGGACAGGCCCTCGGGATAGCCATTATGAGGCCCGGTGTCTGGTGTGGGAGGGTGACACTGCTGAGAGCTGCCAGGCTTGTGCAGATTGGCAGCGGAGCACTGGAGAGGCAGGGCAGATGTAACTGGGCCTAGCGGCATGGCATGAGCTTCAGAGCTGGGCTGCAGGGCCAAGCTTGGAGGGACTGAGGGAAGCTGGGGGTGGGCCTGGGCTTGGGGTGCAGGCCGTGATTGCTGGAGTGGTGGCGGTGGTTGCTGTGGTTGCTGCTGGATCACAAACTGGGGCTGCAGGTGCTTTGAGGATGGCTGTGGGAGGAGCTGGTGCGGCTGGAGTTGGGCATAGGCTGAAAGGGAAAGACCAGGTCAGGGGCATGGCTTGACCTCCTCTCCTTCTACGTCAGCTGTACCCCACCCACAGCCACATAAAGAGACACGTTCAGTATCTCTTGCTTTCATCTTTCTCCTACAGCCTGGTCCTGTCATTTCCATGGCCCATATTTCTCCCTTTCTTTGCCTCCTTCTTGTGCGGAAACACTGAGCACTGGGCTACCCCCCAAAGCCCGATGCAGCAGGGATTCAGCAGATTCAGCTTGGAGACAGACAAGCCTCAGGCCCTCACTCTGTCTGGGGCCATCCAGCCCAGCTTACTGTGATTCAGCAGATCAGCTGAATCTGTTTGGCCTCAAAGCACCAGAGGGCAGGCGGAGCTTGGCTCTGGATTTGCACAAAGGCTCCTGGTCAGTATGGAGGGCAAACTGTGGGCCCTGGGCTAACATTTAAAAAGGATACTGTGGTGCTGACAGGTGCAAAGTAAGCAGATTTCAAAGTAAGTTAGGGAAGTTCCTATTTCTTGAACTTTGACTTTTTACACACGAGTCTTCGACTATGCCAGCACAGCTCCATGTGGAGTTCCAGGCCAAAGCCAACAGGAATGGAAAGAACAGAAATGAGAAGTGACAAGGAGAAACACAGGGGTCCTTGGTGGCCGACTCTGACAGGGAGAAACCCAGGGAAGAAGGATGGCCCCAAACGACACTCTTGGTGACAGTGACCAGCGGGGAGGGGACACCCGATGACAGTGTGGTTTCGAGAGGAAAGTGTTGGGTTTGAGGTGGTGGAGGAGTGTCCGGATAGAAACTGCCAGCCAATACTTGGGGATTATTATATTATAACACTTGGATGACTCCTGAGACAGCCCAAGCCTTGTCTCCTAATTCCACATTGAATAGCTTAAAGTAACCACCAGGCAAAGAGTGTTAATCAGGTCAACGTAACAGTCAGGAATTTCCAAGGTGGCTGATGCTAAGGCACCTGAGGGGAGTGGGAGGTCCCTGGCAGGCTCCTGTGGCTGAAGGACATGCAGGGCGGGTGGGCATGGTTCGCTGAAAACTCAAGTAGGACTCTTTTCTTCTTCACACAAATTGGCAAATTCTTGCCCTGGGAACAGAGTTGCCATAGCAGCTGCCCCTCTGAGATGAAAGGTGGCGACGGTGCAGGTGGGGCACTGGGAGGGTCAAGGGCACACCCCACTCCTCACTGAGAGGTGAGTGGTCTGGACAGAGCCTTTTCCATCTCAGGGTTTCAGGGCTTTATCTGTGAAACCAGGGGTTTGGGCAAGGTGACCACCCGTCTCCTTCAGCTCTGTAATGGAGGGTGGCTGCCACAGGAAAACAGTTTAAAATTCTGGACTTATAAAGTGGAAAAAAGGTTAGAGAGGGAAAAGGCATTAAATCTATAGCACATTAAATGCATCATTAGGGACAACACACGTTTGTTGATTGACAACTATTGGCAAAGGCAACTGCTGTCCTCTGGCTCCCCATCCTAGCCCACTCCCTCCCCCACCCTGTGCCACTGTGGAAAATCAAAGACTGTTCTAGAACAGATGATGCTAGTATATACCTAGGCTGAAAACAAGGCTCATGGAGGCTTAGATGAAGTTCACAGATCAAAGACCCCAAGGTATTTGGGGGAGGAGTGTATATCCTTAACCTTTTGAGGTTAATACAAAGCCAAGAACATGATTTAATTCCACCATTATCCTGGGTCAAAAGTCCCTTTACTTAAAGCATTGCAGTAACTTTCCCATTGGTCTTTCTGGTTCCAGTTTCTTCTCTCTATAATCCATCGTATAGATTGCAAATTAATCTTCCTAGTGCACTGATCCCTGATTAAAAGCTATCAGGGACTTGCCTTTGCAGTGCCTAAAGCCCTTGCTGCTCAAGATCTCTTGACAATATAAACTAACCTGTAACTTTTATTTCTTAGATCCAAGCAATCTTTACTGATCACTGTCCCCTGTATGGGGTTTATGGCTTGTCTCCTGCTGTCCAGAGCACCATGAATCAAATCCTAGCCCTTCTTTCCTGGCCGTTCCAGCAGATAGGACGGACTCATCCCTTCTCTGAGCTACACCAAGGCTTCTCTGCTTTGCCTGGTCCCCAAAGATGTGGTGTGCCCAGCAGGTGACTGTAGGCTCCGGGCTCAAAAATGCTTGGATTTGAACCCTAGCTTTGCCACTTACCAGCAGTGTGATGCTGGGCAAGTTATGTGACCGCTGTCCCTCTGTGTTGTCATCTTGATAACTGGGATAATGGTGATAGCTCAGTCATTTTGGTCAGCTGATCTGAGGGACTGATCTCCTTAGCAGTAAAACTCACATGGCTCAGGTTTCCTCCAACGTGCCTTACATGTATTCGATGCACAGTCAGTAAGGAGGAGTGAATGACAACTTGGTGGGACTCCAGTATGTCTGTCCCACCTTGAAGACATTTCCTCTTCAGAGTAAGGACATGGAAGAGATGGGGGTGACCCCAGGCCATTTTGTTTAAACAACACCCTGGTTTACTGAAGACGCCACCTGTCTAGCCTCAGCACAGTTCCTGCACTGACCTTCAACCCACCCTAATGGCGCTATTCCTCCATCATGTTTCCGACCTCTCCGTGCCCTGTTGGCTTCAATTTCAGCACTTCCATTTTCTGGAATTCCCTCCTACTGCTTCAGTGAGCGATGCTTACGCATCTTTGGGCCCAGCACAACTGCTCTCTCTGAATTCCTGAATGCTTTTTTGTTGTTGTTGTTCAACTCGTATGTGATTTCACATGTGCTATCTTATATATTTTGTTGATTCTCATTCCTTCCTCCCCTCCCAGCATTTTAACATCTTTTGAATTGTAGTTGATGGTGTCAGTTTAATTGGCAATGTGCTAATTTCTTAGAGAAAATAAAATAAGGGTGCATCTTACAATTTTAGATTAAATGAAACAGGATATTTCCTATCTAACTAGACTATGTGCTTTTTAAATCAGACATGTCTGCTTCTTTTGCTTTTTTAAACTTAAATGATGAGCTTTAATTCAACTGAAGGTTTTTATCTTTCACCTTCCACATTGTCTCACATAATATCACTGTGTTTGTAGATGCTTAGCAAATGTCTGATCTGGTAAAGATGGACGAATTCTCCCTCTCTTATGCCCTAGCCGCTCAGTTTGGGTGGGGAAGAAGGCTCTTTCCCACTGAAGCCACGATAGCAGAAGAGGCCTTTTCCCCCTTCCCTCTAGCTAGGAGGGGGCCTGTCAGTTTAGGGAATAAACTGCACAGAAATCTCTCTGAACATTTCTTATTTTTTCCTAGTGTCTGGCAGCTTTGTTCCCCCAGCAGCCATTTTGATTCCCATGTCCCCTTGGGCTAGAAAGTTCACTGCTTCCCAGGAAGAAGGGATTGGTTCCATGGGCCTCAACCACAGCTCTGGAGGCCCCATCAGCCCTTTCAGTTATGGGGCAGGGAAGAGGAAGGTCCCGGGCCTCCGCAAATTAGGACCGAGCTTGAAGGCAGCCCTCGTTGTCCTGTCTGGTGCTGTATCCTTGAACAGAAAAGACTAATTCAAAGCTCCCTAACCAGGCGGCTGTCAGCAAAAGTAGGATGAAGGTCCCCCGGGCACAGTGCTGAGTGTGAGGAGTTACTGGCATGCCCCTTTTACTATATCTGCTCCCAGAATGTATCCATAATGGATCTCAAAGTTTCCAGAACTGCTCACTGTCCCAGAAAGCAGAGACTCTTGAACCCAAAGTATATAAAGCGTAAGCATCAGTTGCAAGACTGTTCATATGCTTAGTTTCCTAGCAGCCTGCTCTAATTGCTAGAGTTGGCATTCTCTGGCCTACGGGCAAGAGGAGGATGCTGGTGAGAGGGATGGCATCACTTTTTACTAACCACTCCTCTTCAAGATGGAGATGCTGGGTGAAGAAATAATTTCCATTCATTTGACACACACTGCTAAGCACCTACTGCAGACCAAGTACTCTACCTGGTCGAAAAGCATACCAAACTGACAAAAACATGGCCCCTAGAATAGATGTCAGCCTGGTAAAAGACAGATGGTAAACAAGCCCTCTCAGCAAATTTGGTATAGGAGCTAAACAGAGAATCTTGAGAATGGAGGAAAGGGGATTGACTCAGCTTGGGAAGGGGCGCAGCGGAACTTCCCAAAGGAAGGAAGAGCACACCAAGATCAAAATTAGGGAGGTACAGCCCCAGGGAGAAGGTACACAGCAGTGCATGCAGGGAGCACCCTAAAGTGAAAAGGCACATGGCTTTTCTGTGGTGCAGCACCTCCAGCTTGAGGGCTGGGAGTCTGAGAGGGGAGCAAACTAAGGGAAGTCTCCCTGGGAGAGGATACTAGATTGTAACAAGGGTCAGGTTGCCAGCAGCAGCACCATTCTTTAGGGGTCTAACTATTTTAATGCCTCTGGGCCTGCTCTGCAGCCATCTGGAAAAACCACCAAGTACCCTCTGTGACCAGGATTCCTTATAAGGCAACTGGGGGTATTAAAAGGGAACTGGTTTCTCCACCTCTGCCCCTACCTCAGCCATGGAAGATGGATATAGCATAAGGAGGTAAAGGCGTGGGTTTTATTTTATTTGTTTTGCAAGTGAAAATTGTTTATCATTTTAGAGCGGTCAAATTACAGTATGAGGCTGGGGTCTTGGTGTTTGAAAGCAATCATTTTACCATAGGCATTTTAGTCTTTTAGGCCATTCATTTTAAGTTGATGTTAATTTAAAAGCTGAGATCTTTAATCAAAGTTGTTCTCAAATATTATCATAATATCACTTTGAAGAACCATCTTAATGATAAAGGCAGGGGATTTAGAGTCAGACAGAGCTGGGTTTGAATCTTGGTTCTGCCATCTATAGGCTGTGCAAACTTAAGACAAATTACTTAATCTCTCTGTATCTTGGTTTGCTATTCTGTAAGTGGTGACTGATACCACAGAGAACTTGTTAGTATCAAATGGAGTGTTAACGTTTAAACCACAAAGAGGCTCCCTGCCTTTGCTCACATATCAGGGATGCTCAACAAATGGTAGGTATTCCTACAATACCACCTGTTTCTTTTGCGTTTCTCTGAAGTTCTCAAAGCATGTCTCTAAGTTGAATTTCATTTATTCCTAACAGGAAGCCAATGCAGCAAATGGGCTTCTTACTGCACAAGTAAGAAGTGAAAGTAGTTTCCGAGAGCCTCTCTGGTGCAGCAGGCTAGGGGAAACTGACTTCACAAGACAGGGCATGGTGCCCTGCCTACAGCAAATGCTCAGAAATGCTGATGGGTGAGTGAATAATACAAGTCAGGAGTCTTGGAGTGCTAGCTGGAGGCTGTTGGGAACTTCAGAGGTCATGTTGGAGGGAGAACAAGATGAGAGGTTATACCAGAAGGTGGGGAGACAGAGGTATGTAAAGGACCAAGTAAGTCACAAAGGGGTGATGGGGAGAAGAGGTCGGTTCAACGGACAATGGGGGGGTGGAGGGGCCTGGAGGTGGGATCCTCCTCTCTGAGGTGTTGTTCCAGGACAGCACCTTGAGTCTCCCAGAGACTAGGTGCTGCAGCTAGGAAATAAAGACAGTGGAAGTTTCTAAAGCTGAGTGTCTCTGAGGAGGAGGAGTCTAGAAGGTGTGAGGTGGGCATCCTGGCCATCAGTTAAGCCTCCTACAGTCAGCAGGCCTTGAGCAAAGCAGGGAGCAAAGAGGACGTGTCCTCAGAACCGGTGATGAGCTGGGCAGGCTGGAGGGTGGGAATCCGGAGGGAGGGGACCCGTCTCCATCGTGAGCCCGCTCTGCCTGGCTGCCTCATTCACCGTTACAGCCTGTGGTAAACATAATCATCTTTGTTTTATAGATGAGGAAATTGAGGTTTACAGAGATTAAGTAACTTGATGATGGTCATAAAACTAGTAAGTGATGAAGCTGGGGTCTGAAACCAGATCTAACTCGGAGCCTGTGCCTTTCCCAAGAGAACACTCTGGCCCCTGGTGAAGGAAAATGACATCAGAACTGCCCTGAGATTGTGAGCCTGGGGACAGGAGGACCTCACGACTGCGGGTGGCGGTCAGGACCTGGCCAAAGGCAACTCTGGGTTTTTGTTTATGAACTCCCTAAAATTTAAAAATGTGTGTTTGGGGAGTGATATCCAAGTGGGAAAATTCTATAAACAGTAGGAAACCTGGGGGGCGAGGAGATGAGGGACTGGGTGAAGGCATATTGAGAAGTCACCTGCGGACTTCTCAATATGGGGGTGTCTGCAAGGCAAGCACAGACAAGCTCGTCTAGGGGAGAGTGCCGGAGCAAACGCAAGGGAGGGGAAGCTGAATCTTTTGGGAGTCCACAGCTGACGGCAGTGGGGCCAGGGGAAGGAGGGAGGATCAGTGGCCATTCCAGCACAGATGGCCACACGCGTGCACATACACACACACACGTGGATGGAGGCACACATGCACACACACGCTCATAGGGCCTGGGCGCACCCCAGTGCCAGCTGAAATAATCCTCCTTCTGTTCCATTCTTGAAACCTACTCATTTTTCAAGGCACAACTCCAATTTCCACCACCCCTATTAGAATTTAAACTCTTGGCCACCTGGGTAATTCCCATATGGTTAGCATTAGGTCTGGCACATAATAGGTGCTAAACGAGTATTTGTTGAGCTGGACTAAACAATTAAAGAAACAGAGAAAAAAAACCTTTGGGGATGACAGTTAATGATTTTTTTCTGAGCCAGCCTATCTTCTCCATTTGAGAAATGGGATAGTCGTTGCTAGGATTAAATGAGATACAGAGGTAGGTAAGGCAGTTAGTAGTGTACCTGGAACATGGGTGTTCATTAGTGGCAGTAATTACTATTATTATTATCATTATTATTAGCTGGCAGGAACTATGGAAGTAATGTAATAAAGGCCTAGGGTAACAAATTTCAGGAAAGAAGGAATATGTAACATTTCCAAAGTCCTTTGTGCATCACAGTAAACTGTCTCTCTCTCTCTCTCTCTCTCTCTCTCTCTCTCTGTCTCACACACACACACACACACACACACACCTCCACCAGTACCCTCTGGAATATTTTTTCCTAATACAGGGAGTTCACCATGATCGAAAATGGGTGCTACAGTGAGAGCTGAAATGACCTTCATGGCCAGTTGCATGGTTTTTACATCAAAGCTGTTTGGTTCCAGGGAGATAACGGGCCACCTGTATGTGTGGCTTTTACTGGATTCTCTAAGTAAAAGTGTGTCCACCCCATAGTTTGGCAGCTGCTTTGGGAGGGAAATAATGGAACACAAGAGTCCAGAGTCAGCAGGCATGGCGCGGCCCAGCCGACCACAGGAAGAACCACTGCTCCTTGACACAAAGCCCCTCTGTGACAAAACAAAGCTGCTGTGTGGCAGGCCTTCCCCACGGGGTCCTCTCTCCTCCCCAGGCCTGAGGAGGGCCGAGGAGACAGAGCGAAGACCTGGCCCCTGGAGCGCGGGCTGTGAAAGGGCCCAGGGCTCGCGAAGGCACCACAGTTCTGCGTCATCACAGCACCTCCCTCCTGGCAGCAGCTCTCTCCTCACCTTTGCGCCTGAGTGTGCACCCAAGGCGGCGAGTTTATCCACTAGCACGAGGATTCCAAGGACCAAGCTTCCCATGGGGAGCTGTGGCCCGGCTCCCTTTGGACTCAGCTTCCCTGGAGGCCAGACCCAGGGGCCTCGCTGCCCGCCCCTCCTCAGCCCTGCGGTCCAGTCCTCTCCTCAGTGAGAAGCCCCGCCTCTTAGGTTCTGCTCTCCACCCCCTATTCCCTTCCCCCACCTACCAGCCCACCCTTTTTCAGGGTAAAAGGGACCTTTTCTATTTGCAGAGCCTAAAGAAGCCCGTTGCCAAGGTGACAGGAGCAGGAACAGCAGGGAGCATGCCATGGGGGAGGGGCTTTGCCCCCAAACAGCTGTCAGTGGGAGCGGCCCCAGCTGGGACGAGCATTGGCCTGCTCTGGGAAGAAACAGCCCCCAGGAGAACACATTCCTCTCTGCTACCCCCACCCTGTGCCCCTGCGCCACAAGTCTCCACTGGTTACTTTCCCTGGGGACAGCCAGCCAGCCAGCTCCAAAATGCTCCAATGACACCCCTCTTGCTAGTTAGTGCGCTCACTAGCGCGTGCACATGCGCTCTCTCCTCTCTCTCTCTCTCTCTCTCTCTCTCTCTCACACACACACACACACACACACACACACACACACACACACACGGCAGCCCTCAGGCCCTAAGGCTTACTTAAGTCTTATGTATTTGCCCTAAGAGGATCTGCAGCGTCCTTAGCCCTGCCGCTGCCTTCCCTGGAGTGGGCGAGTGGCACCGCAGGGCCTACAGAGGAAGGGGCAAGAGAAGAAAGGACAACTCGGAGGGGACAGCAGGGGCAGGGACAACCCACTGATTTGTCTCTGGGCAGAGGCCTTTGAGGCCTGGACTGCTCACAGTAGCTGCAGGGCGAGTCCTGTGGAAGCCAGGGGCTCTGTCCTGCGCTGAGCCACACCTGGGCCCAGGCCCCAGCTTGTCCTCCTGGGCACTCACTTTCCCACTTTTCCCTCCTCACCAGGGGAGTGCTCTCCACTGGACTCTGTAAATCCCAGAACCAGCAGGCTCTTTGAGCTTTGGGTCAGGAATAGGAAAATAGGACACAC
>PVIJ01007249.1:0-84261 GCA_004024925.1 Scalopus aquaticus | reverse complement strand
ATGTGTTTATCTTCTTTCCATGCTGAATAGTATTCCATTGTGTATATGTACCACATCTTCTGGATTCAGTCATCTATTTTTGGACATCTGGGTTGCTTCCATACCTTTGCTATTGTGAATAGTGCCGCAATGAACATACGGGTGCATGTATCCTTTCGGATTAGTGTTTTTGTGTCCTTTGGGTAAATTCCCAAAAGTGGTATTGCTGGGTCGTATGGGAGCTCCATGTAAATCAAATCAAAACCACTATGAGATACCACCTCACACCTGAGAGGATGGCACACATTAAAAATACAGGCAACAACAAATGCTGGAAAGGATGTGGAGAAAAAGGAACTCTTCTACACTGCTGGTGGGAATGTGAACTGGTCCAACCACTATGGAAAGCTGTATGGCGATTCCTCAAACTATTTCTTTTTTTTTCACTTGACATTATTGGCCAGTCCTCTAAAGCTCTCTTGACATCATGTCTGTGCCCATCCAAAACCACTCCATTGTCTTCTCCTTTGCCAGTTGTTCTTTGTTTAGTCCCCTTCACAAATGCAGTTCCTTGAACTACCACTGTGCTCCCTACTCTATATTAAATTCTTCAGTGATAATATGTTCCCCCTTAAATTACAACTATCTTCCTATTCTCTTTAAACTTTGTTCTTGTCAGACTAATGTATATTTTTCTCCTTGTTTTTCTCAATCTCCTTTTACTTTACCCATCAGTCAAAAACCCCAACAGTGAAAGGAATCTGTTCTCTTAATTGTCACAAATGTCCATCTAATAAGAAAAGCCAGTCACTTCGTAAGTCTTAGCTTTGGTCAAGCATTCAATAGCAGTCAACACATTGTTCTTCCCTGACATTTTACCAATCCTGAAATCCAAGACACCCAGAATATTTCCTGGTTTTCCCTTAACCACTTGGGTTAACTTTTTCTTCAACCCCTGTTGAAAAAGTAAATATTCAGTTTCTTGCCTGAGTAGACCTAAATAGCCCAGCCTGATGCTTAAAAATAATATTTACCTAGATTAAGACACCTACCAATAAAGGAATGGTTGTCAATTTTTTTTACTATTTTTTTTCCTTGAATTCACCTTCAACTACACCTATTTTTTTTTTAAAGATTTATTTATTTATACATACAAGCTGGGGTACAGGCCAGAGGCGTGGGGCGGTGAGAGGGTTCACCAGAGACAGAGCGGGGAGCAGAACAGGCAGATCAGAAGTACACTGCTGAGGGGAGCAGCGGGCGAGGCAGGAGAGGTCTGCCGCACCATGTGGGATTCTCCCTGGCCGGGTGTTGAACTTGGGTCGCCACTGCCGACAGCTCCACAGCGCAGCGCTTAGCCACTGCGCCACCAGGGAGGCCCTACACCTATTACTTGATCTTTGCTAATTCCAACTGTATTTCATTTCTTTGCCAAAGGAAACAGAAAATCCACAATAGTCCATAAAATATTTCCCATCACATAACAAAGTTTAAACTCTTGACCAAACATTAGAAACCTTCTACCCTGGGTCCCTACCATCTTTAAATTCAACTGCAGCTCCTTGCCAGCTGCTCACAACACAGGCTAATTAGAATCAAATTAAGTATAAAGAAGTAAGTGGTGAGGCAGAAAAGAATAGATTTGACCTTTGTTTAAATGTGACCTGTATCAATGGACATTATACATAGCTTACTTGATTATAGTATTACTTCACTTATACTGTATAAATAAAACATCTCAAACATATACAATTTTTAACTGTCAATTGTACTTCAATTAAAATATACAGCCTGGACCATTGATAGCAAGTCAACATCCTTCCCTTACTCCATGAACTTCTAACTGGAAATTTGACTACCATTTATGAAATTAAATTTATGACATGGTCTGAACGCTTTTTTACCCAAAATTCATATGTAGAAATCTTAACCCCACAGGTAATGATGTTAGGAAGTGGACCTGTGTGTAATTCATAAGAGTGGAGCCCTCATAAATGGGATTAGTGCCTTATAAAAGAGACTCCAGAGAGAAACTGCTAGCCCCTTCGACAATGTGAGGATACAATGAAAAGTCTGTGCAATAAAAGAGAGCCCTCACCCTACTACACTAGAATCTTTTTTTTTAAAGATTTATTTATACATACAAACTGGGGTACGGGCCAGAGGCGTGGGGCGGCGAGAGGGTTCACCAGAGACAGAGTGGGGAGCAGAACAGGCAGATCAGAAATACACTGCTGAGGGGAGCAGCGGGCGAGGCAGGAGAGGTCTGCCGCACCATGTGGGATTCTCCCCGGCCGGGCGTCGAACTCGCATCGTGCACTGCCGACAGCTCCACAGCGCAGCGCTCAACCGCTGCGCCACCGGGGAGACCCTACACTAGAATCTTGATCTTAGATCTTAGGTTTTCAGTTCCCAGAATTCTAAGAGAAAAAATTTCTGTTGTTTATAAGCTACTCAGTGAACAACAGTTTGTTAGAAAGCCCAATGGGCTAAAACACATGTATCTCACATATTTATGTGGGTGGGTGGGTATGTGGGTAGGTGGTGGAGAGAGAGAGAAAGAGAGAGAGAGACTGAACTTTTCTTGGGAGATCTGAGAAGATAGCAATCATGTTTGGGTTTTCTTTCTAATCTTCTTATCTTTGAATCTTCCATTAATAATCTGGCTCAATACATTGCCTCAAATAAGTGTTCAGTAAGCCTCTGTTGAATACATTTTTAAGATTATCAGAATAATTCTGCTGGAATGTTTACTTATAAAAATTATAACATCTCTCTCCACACACCTGTGGTATTTATTCATTCAGACCAGGCTGAATTTTTCATGTAGCTGCAACTGGGACTTTTAAAATAAAGCATGGAGCTTTAAAATATTATTTTAGTTGTAGGTCTCTTGCCAAAAAGCACACACCACCAGATTTATACTGTCCATATGAATGCATTAATTGAAAAGCAGACCTCCAAAAGGACTGGTTGAACCATGCTGTGGTTCAGTCATGCACAGATAATTGACTACTTACAGCAAAACATCCACTTAGTTTCCTAGTACATATGAGCCCTTCCAGTGTACACAATGAACTAAAAGCTGCTGCGCACAAACTAAGTAGCACCAGCACCACCTGCAGGAAAAGTTCATGCAGCAGTTGTGTTTTTTCATGTATTTCTCTTTAGTTCCATCAGAAGGCTTTGTCATGCCTTCAGTTTCACCTGATAAAAAAACACTACCTCCTATCAAAAGTTTCCATCCATTCTCCTAAATGGATGAAGCAGGTGCTGTTTAGATATTAAAAAATGTGGCCGAGAAAGTCTAGTGTTCAAAATGTCAATGTAATATGACCTAAGAAATAAACAAAACCTAGGAAATAGAGGGAAGCCATTTCCTGTGAGAGCCTGAAGAGTACTAATAATCTTGGCCATGCAAAGAGAATCTTTACCAGAAATGTTCAATGTAGTTTTATTAGATCCAAATATCCAAAAACAAAGGATTTAAGAAAATGTCATTTGTTTTATAATTATTTTTTTAAGTTTTTATTATGCAAGTTTACCGTAACCTGAATTTACATTTGAATTCTGAAATGCACAGCAGTCTTGTAGCCCTCTTTTTGCCTATATTGTTCCTCCTCTTTTCCAAGCTTCAAGTACCCAATCTCTGAGTTCTATTAACACACACACACACACATACACACATACACACACACACACACACACACACACACACACACACAAATTAATATTTACTCCTGGGTAGAACTCCTTTCAGTCCTAAGGAAATTTTTATAACAGACCACCCTGTGTCCAGCCTATAACCCGTGGAAAAACACATTGTAAATTTAACAACTAAAATAACTGTGTTTTAATTTCATCTCCAATAATGCAATATTCTCCTGTCCTCCAAATAAGGAAGCTAATATCTCAAATTTGTAACCATAGTTAATAAGAAAAAACATTGGAAGGAGAAAAGCACTGTTATAATATAGATTTTGGTGGCCAAGGAAACCACTTAACTACTAAATATTTTGACACAAGACTTTGTAGGGTTATAAACTCCATTCAGTTCCCCAAACAGCATTAGGAATAAACCAATATACTCAGTGATAACTAAAATAACCAAAATCTTGTGTAAAACAAAATCAGTAATATTGAAATAATGAAAGCAAACATTTTGCACATGTGAGCACTAACACTAGAATCATCACAACAAAGTGGAAAGTCACAGAGATGAAAATATATCTATTGAAATAATACCTATTTCTAGAGGTAAAATAGTCATGATCTTCAAAAATTAAAATAAATTAAAATATTGAAGTAATGACTTATCATGAATTATTCACAGCATTTCACTTGCTTTTAAAAAGTGGGTTTTCATGTTCTCTATTAATTAAATAACAATGGCTATTTGTAGCTATAGAACCTACATGATAGCAAAATTAAACTCTTCCTGGAATAAATCAAATAATACTACATTTAATTACTTATTTTTCAGTTTTCTCAAAACACATTTTACCATGCATGAATATTATTGTATGTTTCAGTCTGGCGGTGTCCTCAACCTGTGACCTACAAGGGGAAAAAATACTCAATTGTATGTAAAACTTTCCAAATCGCCAAGTATAAGGTTAGTATTCTCCCACTTGTCTTCTATATTTTATGCCACTCTTCTTTTTAAAGAGATCTCTCTACTAGGTTTATACATCATGAATGTATACCACTATACAGATAGCAGAAAACTGAGTGTTACTGAGAAATTCTGGAAGTTCTATTATGCCCTACATGTCTCTCTCCACCAGCCTGCCAGAAAATCTAACTGCTGAATAGATGCCCAACAATTATATTGAGAAAACAATTTTAGAGATGAGAAATGCTCCCTACAATCACTGATGTTAATGTGGGTGTGTAACGATATATAGAACCCTAAAATGCAACAAGAATGAACTGAAGTGAATATCAAACTTAAGTAAAATATAGGTATCATGACTGTAGAGACTGTTAGTAGTAATTGCTGGGATAAGCCTATATTTTAGATGTAAAAATAAGAGGAGTTTACCCTATTGAAAAAACAAACACAAACAAACACTAGGTAGGTCAAAGGTAAATACAGCAGAAATAAATTAATAAATATAAACATTTAGTAGAAATTTGTAGGAGGAAAAAAGTGGGAAGTATTATGACAGTATTTTAACATTCCTGAGTCAATTTCAGGATGTGCTACTTAGACATGAAGGTGCCCAAATTAGACCACCCTAAGATTCTCAGAATTGGTTTGCTCAAGAATACCATTTTGACATACCAGAGTATTTTGAACTAAATGCAATGAAATCCCTTGAGGCTAAGAGGAATCCTCTGTCCTTGCCTGAGTCCATTGTCCTAGTCAAAGAAATCATTGAATCCTAAGCTTCTGCCCTTTTCCTAATCAGAAAGGCAATCACTGTTCTCCCTTTCATGACCTAGAAGAATGTAGTCTGAGGGGCATCTCATCCAGTTGTAGATTTATCAGTGAACATGACCTCTCTAAGAATCTCATCTTTACCCTCTCAGAGACCAAGAATGAAAAGATTATGCCAAAAATGGCAAGAAAGAATAATCAAAAGTGATATGAAGGTTGCATAGCTATTGATTAATATAGAGACTAGAAAGAACCCAAATATATAAAATTCATAGACTGATCCTAGGTGAAATTAGGATGAGAGTCCCAAAGCCCCATTCAACTCTCACTACCAGGTGGCTGAAAGGCTTTTGGAAGCACTATCTGAAATCGCAGACCTAGATCAATGTCCAGGTTACTACATTTATAAAAAAACACTTTTTGAATTTTATTCTCTGCTTGCCTTTCCAATTCCATCTCTCACTCCCTAACACACACACATTACCCACACTATCATGCTCACTTCTACCTCTGTGCAAGCTGCACCCTCTCCCTAAAACATTGATTTCCTGAAGAACATATTCTTTAAGACCCAGTTCCTATAGCATATCCTCAGTAAAAGTTTCTTATCCCCTCCCCACCAGCTACAGTTACTGCCATCTTGTCTACATTTATTTCGTTCTATGAATGAACTTTCTTTTCCCAGAGGAAGTTAAAGACTGTAACTGAGTTTGTATGAACTAGAGTAGAATTCACTTGCTCATAGGTAATAACTTTCTTCTATAGAAAGTCCTTCTTGAGGCTTCAGTTCAAACAATTTTCTGACCTTGACCATCGATGTAAAGAAACTAAGGGAATATTCACTATCTTATGTTTGGTTGTAAACTAATGGAAAATGTTGATATATCTATCCTACATTTAATAGAATTTTAAGTTTAGTCTTCATCTTTAATTTCTCAGGTGCATGGCCAAAAAACCAAGTTTACCTATATAATTGAACCCTGTTGAAGTTTTCCAGGTGGAGGTCTAGCTTGCAGGTATCCCTATTAGGCAAAGACACGCAACATACAAGCATGAGGAAAGGGTATAGAATATAGAAGGGATGGGTTCTGCAGGGCAGTGCAGCTACCCTGCCCTGAGTTACAAAGAAATTAGTGAAAAATATAAGTGGCAGTGTCCTGATGTTCATAATAAGAATTAATAATTACTTCCATTATTAGTTCTTTTATTAATTCTATTCTTTGGAAGGTATATATATGCACTTATTTTATGAAGACGATATACATTTATTTAATCAGATTGCTAAAGTGGTTCATGACACCCAATACATGACCACAAAATATACAGATAATAAGCATGTATTCACATAAAATTTTAAGAACATTTATAAAGCCTTATTTTTTTAAGATGTATTTATTTATGCATACAAGAACTGGGGTATAGGCCAGAAGTGTAAGGGGTGAGAGGATGCACCAGAGTGGGGAGCAGAATAGGCAGCTTTACTGAAGTACACTGCTAAGGGGAGCAGTGGGTAAAACAGGAGAGGTCTGCTGTGCCATGTGTGGGTTAGCTCCCTGGATGGGGATCAAACTCAGGCCGCAGTGGTGATAGCACCGAGACTTAACTCCTAGGCCATCAGGGAAACCCCTCAGGAACATTCTTAAGCCCACGTATAGATATTGTTTAGGGAAGACAAAAAACAGATGTAAGGAGAGGTCATATTTACAAAAAAATAAGGTAATCCAACATAATGAAAACTACAAAATCCTAAATTTGACATACAAATTAAAGGAATGGTCTAGACTAGATGAGAGATTATCATACATGTTCAGGTAGAGAGTAAATAGAGGGCTTATTTTGGAGCATAATAAAGGGAGCTTGGGAATGTAAAAATATATATATTAACAAGAACTGATGGAAAAATCTATGTCCTAAGATTAAGATGGAACCAAGTTTTTCAGCTTCTATAAATTTTTTCTGCTTCTAATAGATTTTATAATGGATCAGACTAGTGTGAATTTGTGGTTAGAGAGCACAATCAATTTATTATTAATATATGCTTGTCTATTTATGCCTTTGTACTACTTAGGTATTTTGATCCCAGAGAAATAGTTTCATCAACCACTGCAATTAATGGTATTGTCAGCATCAGAAAAAAATTTTTTGAAATACACTTCTAAGTGATTGTACTAAATGTAGGAGAATATAAACGGTTTATATTAAGAAATGTTCAAAGAAGTAGCAATTATCAGTCAAGTCATTAATGTTCTATCATTTATTTTATTGAAGTAATTCTGATTTAAAATACTGTATATGATTCGGGATAGAATCACAGCTCTTCAGACACACCACACCTGCCGCCAAGACACCCATGACCTTCACAACACATAGTCCACACATTCCTCTCCACCATCCCCCATCACTCTCGTAGGCTCAATTTTATACTTAGATTTCTAGGGTTTGCTTTTGGCTTGGTTTTGACTGACTCTGCTTTGTTTCTCTATATCCCACATATTAGTGAAAGCAACTGGTATTTGTCTTTCTCCTTCCAACTTCTTTCACTTAGAATAAGCACCTCAAATTCTACACATGTAGTTGCAACTGGCAAGAGTTCATCTTTTTATAGCTGATAGTATTCTATTGTGTTTACACATCATATCTTCTTTTTCCACTCATCTATCCTTGGGCATGTAGGTTGTTTCCGTAACTTGGCTATTGTGAATAATGATGAAACAAACATAGAAGTACATGTACTCTTTTGAATTAGTGTTTATTATTCTTCGGGTAAATACCTAGGAATGGAATTGCTTAATTGTCTGGTACAACTATTTTTAATATTTTGAGAAACCACCATACTGTTTTCCATAGGGACTGGACCAGTCTATATTCCCACCAACAGTGTATGAGAGTTCTTTTTTCTCCACATCCTCACAAAAACTATCGTTCATGGTCATTTGGCTATGGGTTATTCTCACAAATATGAGATGATGTCTGATTGTGATTTTGATTTGCATTCTCCTGATGAAAAGTGATGATGAATATTCCATCTGTATGCCTTCTTTAAAGAAAGGTCTATTTAGCTCTCCTGCTCATTTTTGGATTGCATTTTTTTGTTTTCTTTTTGTTGAGTAAGAGTAGTATGAGATCTTTGTATATTTTGGATATTATCCCCTTGTCAAATATATTATGTGCAAATATTTTCTTCCATTCAACAGGGAGTCATTTTGCTTTGATGATAGTTTCTTTTACCATGCAGAAGTTTTTTCGTTTAATGTAGTCCTATTCATTTATTTGTGCTTTTGTTTCACATGCTGCTGAAGCTGAATCCTCAAAAACATCATTGATGCCAATGTCATGGGATACTGTTTGTTTTTTTCTGCGTACTTGGTGGTTTAAGGTTTTATATCCTATTCTTTAATGCATTTAAGTAAATTTTTTATGTGGTATAAGATAGTGGTTTAGTTTCTTTCTTTTGCATGCGGCTGTACCAGATCTTCCTTTCTCCAATGTATATTCCTCACTCCTTTGTCATAGATTAGCTGTCAATGTATGTGTGGGTTTATTTCTTGACTCTCAATTTATATTCCATTGGTCTGTGTGTTTATTTTTAGTCCAGTACCATACTGTTTTGAGTACTATATCTTTATAGCATAGTTTTAAGTCTGAAGGTGTGACACCATCATTCTTCCTCTTTTTTGTCAGGATTGCTTTGGCTATTCAGGGTCTCTTGTGGTTCCAAATAAATTTAAGTAATCTTTATTCCTTTGAAGAATGGTATTGAAAATCGATAGCGCTATACTGAATTAGTATATTTCTTAGAATAAGATGATCATTTCAACAATGTTAGTTCTTTCAATCCATGAACAGGGATTATTTTTCCATTTCTTTGTATCTTCTAATTTTTTTAACGTCTATATTTTTCATTGTACAAGTCCTTCACCTCCTTCGTTACATTTATTCCTAGATATTTCATGTATATAAATGGTATTGTTTCTTAATTTCTTTCTCTTCTAGCACATTATTTGCATATAGGAATGAACTGAATTTCCTACCCATCTGAGCAGGAAAAAAAAAATCTGGGTTTTTCTCAGACCAGTTGAATAATCAAATTACCAGATTTGAAAGGGAAAAAAATTGAATTACCTATGTAAACATCTGGATTCCAAAGTCAGTAAGGCAAAATGGATGAGCTATGGAATGGAATATGCACCTGGGGCTTTAAGGAAGAGGATGGACTCATGATGAGGAGAGTGGCGTGATTCACATGACAAAGGCCAGATGCTTTGTTCTGAAGTTTATGCTACCACATAGATTGGCTTTCATATTATTTGGCTTTTCAGGTTATTTCTGGTAAAAATCCTAATTCTGGGTAAGAACCCTCACTTTCATCCTCTGGTAGTTAAGGGAATGGTAAAAGTTTCTCGAGAGGCTGCAGGACCTTAACTGACCTCAGCTCAAAATAATCTGTATGCTTAAGTGTCATATCTTGAGGTGGTTTATTCTGAATATCTTGAGGAGGCTTATTCTTTACAGTACTCTGGATTCACAGTAACCCCTCAGTCTTCTATAAAGCTCTTCAGTGTATGGGGGGGCAGCAGTTTACTCAAAAGCTGATGGAAAATGAAAACTCTCAAACATCAACCTAGACCTAATGACTCGTAACTCTGAATGTGGAACCTCAACGATTTTTATTTACCAATTCTTCCAGGAGATTCTGATGCCAGCTATATATTTCATGAAGTTTGAGAAATATCATTCTAGGATCACTGGTTTTGGTCACACTCAGATACTACTCACACACACTAAAATGCTAAAAGAAAATCAGTCCATTTTCATTAACCTTTAGTCATATTTGTTAGGCCTGCATGACCAGGACTCTAGCTTTGCCATTTTATGTTTTCAGTCTTATTTTCTTATTGACTGAGGCCACTCTGGTAACCTCCAGTTCCAAATCCTGCAGAGAAGAGATGGTGAAATCTCCTTATGCAAACTGATCTATTTTCTCCCTTAGAAGTATCCTTATCAAACCTGAGACTTCAGAGAAAAGCAGATTGATCACTTCCCTCCAAATCTGTTGCAACTTAACCCTAGGAAAGGGGTTGCCAGTGTCCCTAACCTTGCATAACTAAGGAGATCAGAAAAGTAATCCTTTCTAGAACAAGTAAATCCATATAAAAGTTTATCCTTAAACAAATTTTTCTTTTGCAATGGAAGTATATGATTGTTCTTAACCCCCAACTCTATGAAAACTATTGAACTGGGTAATAACAGACAAGCCCAGGAGCCTGAGACTGTAAATAAACTCTCCTTCATATTCACCACAAATGCTACTAACAAGTTAATAGTAATATGGTTATTTAATTTTATCAAATACTTCGTGAACACTGAGATATTTTCTTTCTTTTATACGTTTCCAAAGAAACAGATGTTTCATATACACTCAACATTTTATTACACAATTTCCTAACAGTGAGTAATAACTTGTAGTCAATATGCAACCCATATAGGAAAGTGAAAAATACTTAACTTATTCAAATGTAAAGAGAGGAAAATTCAAAATTTGATTATCACTTTCTCTACACCTCATTAGCTGGGAAGATATACAAAGTGGAAATTAAATAACAATATTAATTTGTGATTCAAATTTTCCAGAGTATAGTTCATAAGGGTATTTTATACATTTTATAATTATCAAAATAGGCAATGTTGCTTTGCCTGCATCTAAAACTTAGCAAATGAAAAATTTCCTTAAAGCAAACACTTTAGATTATATTGCATGAGGCAGGCTGCTGCTGCTAATGATAAAATCTTACAGCTACTGCTAAGGATTTTAGGCGTCAACTATATACATACCCTGGTCATGTGTCAAGTGAGCCAATATGCTCATTAATTGAGACTCTACCCACCAAATTCTTACAGGACCCTAACTACTATTTTATGGTAGTTGGCCCTCCTCAAAGTAACAAATGGAGTTGATTTCTTTCACAATTTACTTTATTTATGTAACCACAGGGTAATTATAAACCATGATCAGTTGATCAGTTTATAATTTAGTTTTCTTATTTATAAAAATAATACCATATTCACTTGCTAAATGAGAGCAATTTAGAGACTTTTCAAACTAAAGTCAATTCAAGAAATCATGGGCATGAAAAATGGTAATGTACCATCAAATAAAGTTGCAAAATAATAAACAAATTTCATTCTAATCAGTCACTTCCATTTCCTTCTTCAAAACTTTTGCCAAGGAAATTGATAATGAACAAAATTAATTAACTATATTCTTTCTTCTGATGTATATGAAAAGGTCACAGGGCATCAAAAGGAGTGAAATATGTAGGATCTGGAGACTTCAAACCAAATCATAATTGGTGATCCAGAGTTGTTTACAAGTGGCACTTGAGTTTTTAATAACACAGAAGTTCTGCAAAGCAGACCTTGTTTAAAATATATCATAGACCTGGATGCTTTTTGCCATAGAATAATAAAACTGAAAGTGCTTGCACTGTGAAGATGACAGATCTACACCCAATTGCCAGTGCGTGATCTTGGACTATTCACTCAATGCCTCTGAACATTGTCATATTTACAAACTGTGCTCTGTCTGGTGGGAAATTGTGCAAGGGCCGCAATTAAGGAGAAAAAGTATCTCATGTGGCATCTGGCACCTAATAGGCATTCAGTAAATGATATGTATTCATGCAATTTTGAATAAAATATTTAAATGATCCTTTCCATTCATACCATCCCTCTCACACTCCATTCTCAAGCACACACATAAATAAAGACTTGAAGCGCTTTCATCTCTGTAATCTAAATTAATTATAAAACAAAAATATTCATATAAATTAGTGCAGGCTACTGTGTCTTCGGAAGGGATGATTAGGATAATGCCTTTATTAGTCTTGACTTATTTTCCTTACAATTTTACTAATAGGCTCTTAATGGTTAGAAAATTTCAAATGACAGAATTTTTAAATGAGGCACTTTCAATTGAAATAGGCCTAGCTATCTAGAATAATTAATTCTTTATAGCAGGAAAACTCTGCCAAGCTCCTTGAAAATCAGCCAGAAAGTTAGCAGGTAAGCACTCCTTTTAGGTCACCAGTTAATACAGGTGTTTTGGGTTTCTGCAAGCTTTATTCCCAGAGGAAAAACATTTCAGTGAATCTGACAAAGCATCAGGGTGGCCATAATGAGTCTGAGACCAGATGCCAGTCATAATTTTAGGCCAGCTGCTACCTCCTTTGGATTTGGAACAAAGACCTACCCTCAGAGCAGAGCTCTCCCCCTGCCTTGGGATTGCTATCATAGAGAAATGTATGAAGCAGACTCTAGCAAGATTTAAACATCATGCTGAGCTGTAGCATAGTTGCAGTGGAATGAGGTCTTAGGTGGGATGGGGATTTTTCAAAACTGTGTGGAAAAAAAGGCAGGTCATAAAAGTACAGTTGGTCAATGATAAATTATTAAGTTTAGCAAAACATAGTAGTTTCAAAATAGATTCTCAGAGCCTTAATTAAGTTTTTAATTGACACCTGACAACATGCTGGAGTAGATACTACTCAAGCTTTAAAATCAAACAAATAAATTTGAAGCTACATACTTGCTAGGTGATCTGGCGATTTATGTGACCCTTTTTAGTTTCATTTTCTTCACTCATTAGATCAGTGGAAATAATAGCAATTATGTCATAGGGTGACTGTGATGATTAAGTTAAAAATATAAAGTTCTTAACCATGACTGAAATATAATAGGACTCAAATAGTGGTTGCCATTATTACATGCATTTATATTGGCATAAACAGGAATATAAATTAACTGTGGTTTAAATGACAAAAGTTTACTTTTAATTCACATAAAAGAAGTTTGCAGATAGGAAGCTTAAGATTCTTCATAGTTCCTATTCCATAGTCCTACCAATTACTGCCTATCCTTAAGGGCATTTAATGGCCCAAAATGACTGCTGAAGATCCAGTCGTCATAGTATATCTAAATTCTTGATGATAGAAAAGAGGAAAGGAGGGAACAAAATGGACTCATCTCAGTTATCTGCTCACTTTCAAACACCTTCTCTTACTGTCAACCTCCATCCAACCTCTACTTAGATCTCATTGGCCAGAACTGAGTCAAGTCTTTCTACAATGAAAGGACAGAAAATATAACTACACAGCTAAAAAGAACTTAATTGTACAATAAAAATTAGTGTTCTAGACGACTGGATCAAGAAAATGTGATATACACACACACATTGGAACACTACTCAGTGATCAAAAAAGATAAATTCATGCCATTTGTGGCAGCATTGATGGAACTAGAGGAGATCACCCTAAGTGAAATGAGTCAGAAGGAGAAAGAAATACTAGATGCTTTCACATCCAGGTGGAATACAGAGAAAACAAACAAGGGATCAGAGAAAGACAAATTTTAAGACCAACCCTTGAAAGCTGAACATAGATCTGAGATATCCAGGAAGGGAAGGGGAGAGTGAAGAAGGGGAGGAGAGCACACTGGACTAGGGAGGAGAGCTATAGGTTCTTTGGTGATAGGAAAACTATGGTGACTACACCTGAGGGGGAAAAGCCTATACTGCGAAAAAAACAAACAATGATGTAAAATAATGATACATCATTAATTTTAAAAAAATCAGGGTTCTTCATCATATCTGCTTCTAGTGGTGCCACCAAGGTTGTGGGCAAGGTCATTCGTGAGCTGACCTGGAAGCTGACTGGTATCAACTCCCATTTCCCCACCGCCAACATGTCAGATTGAAAGCCTAGGGAAAGCTGACAAATACAATGATATCAAGAGAGTGGTGAAGCAGGTGTCACAGGTTCCCCCTCAAGGGCATACTGGGCTACACTGAGGACCAAGTTGTCTCCTGCAATTTTAACAGTGACACCCACTCCTCCACCTTCAATTCTGAGGTTGCCATTGCACTCAATGACCATTTTGCCAAGCTGATTTCCTGGTATGACAGTGAATGTGGCTACAGCAAGAGGGTGGCTGACCTCATAGTCTACATGACTTCAAAGAAGTAAGAGCCCCCTGGACCACCAGCCCCAGCAAAAGCAAGAGAGAAAGAGTCTCCCTCAGCTGCTGGGGAGTCCTTCGAATACTCGACACACTGAGAATCTCCTGACCTGTCACACTTCCATCCCAGACTCCCTGGAAAAGAGGAGAGACTGAGGGAACCCCGCCTTGTCATGTACCATCAATAAAGTACACTGTACCCATGCAAAAAAAATAATTAAGATTCTTCACTTTTATACAGTCCAGTCCCTATGGAAAGCTTTGTGGAGATTCCTCAGAAGACTGAAAATGGATCTGCTATACTACCCAACAATTCCACTCTAGCTACCCAAAAAACACAAAAACACTAATTTGAAAAGGAAACATGCACTCTTATGTTTATTGCAGCACTACTTACAATAACCAAGATACTGAAGCAAACTAAATGCCCCAAAACTGATGAATGGATCAAGAAGATGTGGTATATATACACAGTGGAACTCTATTCAGTGATCAAGAAGAATAACCTCATGCCATTTGTGGCAACATGGATGAGCTCGAAGGAGTTACGCTAGGCGAAATGAGCCAGAAGGCGAAAGATAAATACTGGATGGTTTCACTTATGTGGAATACAGAGAAGCCAAACAAAGGATCAGAGAAAGACAAACTTTAAAACCAACCCCCGAAAGTTGACCATAGATTTGAGGCATCCAGGAGGAGAGGGAAGAGGAAGGGAGAGGAGGAGGGGATAGAATACAGGATGGGGGTGAGGAGAGCACAATAGACTATGGTAAGGGGCCATTGGTGCTTTGGTGGTACCCATTCCTTAGAGGAGAAATCCTACACTGTCAAAAAATTAAGAAGGATATAAAACAATAGTACTTCATTAAAAAATAAAATATATCTATATACACATACATGCGAATATATAGTACAATCTTAAAATAATTTCATAAGTCAAAAAAATTTAAAATAAAGTAGTATTCTATGAATATAAACTGAAAATGTGGACTTGGATGGAAAATGAGCAGACTACCACAAAATGGAACATTTGTTCTCCTCTATCACTCTGGTCTCTCATTGCAAATACTAAATCTTCTGTCTAGAATAATAACTAAAGTACAGACATGTTTTCTCTGGTGTTTTACCTCCAAGAGTCCCTTCTATTATTCATCATCTCTATGAGGGGTAGTTCAAAAATTTAAATCTCTCTGCTTGCCTTGAGCAGAAGTCAGCTGGAGGTTTCAAGCCTCTTGCAACTAGAAAAGATTTGTTCATTTCCCACTTTCAAGATTCAAAGCCTTGCCTAAGATTTCTGCCAACTCCCATGGCTTCCATTCTCCTGAAAATGTTTGATTTAAAGATTCTGCTATCATAAATATCCTATACTATACCACCCCAGTTGTAACACCTAGACCCTTTAAGAAAGAGAGGGAGGGAGGGAGAAAGTGAGCAAGGGAGGGAGGGAGGGGGAGAGAGATGATACGTGCATGCATACATACAGACAGACATACATACACACTCTTCCACAATACATTTGTGAGTGAAATAGGCTTGATTCAAAATCTAAAATGGAAACATGACAGCAGTTTCAAGGCAGTATTTGACACTGCCCTTCTTAAAATGTATCTTGTCCACCCACAATGGGAAACTTTGATTGACCATTCCTCTTTATGCTCTTTTATCATTTCTCTGCCTCTTTCATCTCAGGAGAAAAATTAATCCTCCCATTTTCTGTTCTGGGTTATTGAAATAGCATCCTAATTTGGCTCTCTACTTCCACTTTGCCCTTCTACTATCCATTTTCAACATAACACCTCATGAAATCCTTTGAAAATGTTTTAATTGTGCCACTCCTCTGCTAAGAATCTTTCAACAGCTTCCTAGTACTACAGTGGAAAAACCAAAGTCCTTATATGTGTCTTACACAAACCCCTAATAATGCAGGCATATATCCTACCAGCTCCCACCTTGTTCACCATCTCCTGCCACAAGAGCCTCCTTGCTGTTCTGTGTATGAGCCTTTTTTCCTCTCTGCCTATAATGCTCTTCTATCAGATACCTTCTGTGGTTTAGTCCCCCTGCTCCCATCCTACCTTCTACTTCCTTAAGTTTCTGCTCAATTGTCAGTTCAGTGAAATCTTCCCCAAAACCTCTTTTATGAAAGCAACCCTGCACCTTCAAAATTACCAGTCCAACTTTCATGCCTTATTTTTCTCCACAGCACTTACCACCTTTGGATAATCTACATAACTTGCTGGTTTGTCTACTATCTTTCTCTATCCACTAAAATGTAAACCTCATGAAGGCAGAGACTGTCATCTGTTTTAATTGCTGCTCTATTTTCACAATATCTGGCATGACATAAAGGCTTCATAAATATTTAAGTAAAACATAAAAGGATTTTCTCATACAGAGGATCTTAGTTATAACCTTTATTGGCTAGGCTTCTGAAGACAAGCTTTTTATATCAATTTTCACTAGACATTTTTCCAAATAAAAATGTTTCCTCCTGAAAAGAAATTATTCTATTAGAACTAGTAAGAAACCAGCCTTCCCACACTTTAAACCAAGTTCCACTGCCTTTGCGGCAACCATGGGGAAATGCCGCTCAGATTCTCCTTACAGTAAAAACCTTCTACAACGCGTGGAGCTGGCTGACAACCTCCACCTTCATCCACCACAGCATTCTCACCCACAGTGAGGCCTCAACTTGCCAGCTGCTCCCTGTCAATGACCAAACATAGAGGATGGTACAGGTGCCATGTCACACCTGTTCAATACAGGGTTCTGATAGGAAATCTCTGCTCTGAGACGCCATTGACCTGGGCAAGACTTCACAGTGCTCTGAAGTTCTCCCTACTCCACCCTCCTTCTTCCCCCCTCTTTTCGCATCGCACCTGCTTCTGTAGATTCTCAGTGGACGCCTGATCCTTCTCCTTTTATATTTCACAGGTATTTATCTAATAACTTTCTTGCACTGAAAATGCTATCTAGGTGACTGGTTCTCAGAGAACCCTTCTAACACAATCTTCTAGACACTGCCATTTGGATATACATACTATAGTCAGCTCAAATTCAACATGTTCGAAAGCAAACTCAAGAGGCTGTTGTGAAACCTGGCCCAAAATATTGTGGGTCTGCTCAGTCATTTTGGGACTGAGACTGGCTTTGGGGAGGGGGAAATGACGCAGAAAACTATCTCCTGGGACTGAGAATAGCAGCACCTCCAGATCAGGGCACCTCCAACAGGAATGAATTAATCAACAACTGAACAATTTAGATATGAAGAACACCTTCTAGGTTGTGTGTCAAAGGTCTAGACAGTTGAGATGCTGTTTTTTTTGATAAGAGAAAAAGTCCAAAAGAAGTTTAATAGTAACATGTATGCCTCCTGTTTGCATGGGAGAGACCCAGTAAAACTGAGTAACTCACCCATATAGCTTCAGATGTCACCTTAAATAGCTTAAATAAAACAAGGGAAGTTGGGGCAGGGGAGGGAAGGGAAAGGAAAGGTCAATTTAGGATTTTACCAAGGAAGGAACAGTAAACAAAGGTGAGCAAATTTAATTTTTGCCTGCCTCATAGAAAAGAGATAAGGAGATTAGGTGTTCCCAGTACAGTAAGAGAGGTATACTTAAGGGAGAGAGCTTTTCCTTTGCATATGTAAATATGTCTTTCAAAAAGCATAAACTTCACCTGCCTTTAGGGCCCTTTCTTTTATTTATTTTAAAGATTTATTTATTTATGCATACAAACTGGGGTACAAGTCAGATGCATGGGGCAGCGAGAGGTTTCATCAGAGACAGAGCGGCGAGCAGAACAGGCAGATCTACAGAAACATACTGCTGAGGGGAGGAGCGGGCAAGGCAGGAGAGGTCTGCTGTGCCATGTGGGAATCTTCCCAGCCAGGCATCGAACTTGAGTCATTGCTGCTGACAGCTCCACAGCACAGCACTTAACCACTGTACCACCAGGGAGGCCTTTAGAGCCCATTCTATGAAATAAACCTCTAGCCAAAAAGATGTATTTGGGAGTGGCAAGTTTTTGCTCTACTACAGTCCTGCTTTGGAACTTATCAAGAGTTCCACAATTCAGAAGTTGACTTTTAATTATTTTACAGAATCAGTCCCAGGTCCTAAGAACAGGTTGTCTGATTAAACAACTGTCTCCATCTTCTGAATGTAGTTCTGCATGTGGTCCCAAAACATACAAGCAAAAAGAGGAATTTCTGTGAAAACTTAAAAAAACAAAGGTTAATGTTTGAAGTAAGCTGAAAATCCAGTCAGGATTCTTTTTTTTTTTTTTTTTTTTTTCAGTCAGGATTCTTAAGGCAGTCAGTGGAGACTTCTATATGTCATGGTGGAAGCATTTTCAGATGATAGAATCGCACGGGCTGCAGTGCTTCTGACGTCATCTCATACTTAGAAAAAGTCAATCAGCTATTGTGGTGATTTCTCTGAAGTTGATATCAACTTCTCCTTTGTCAGTTTGCTTAGCTTCAGAAAAAAATAGTCTTTGTTCTTAAATAACCCGAGTTTAAAAATTGGGAGAAAACTGAAAACCTTAGTTTGTAAAGTCGTACCCAGTTATTACAAAAATTTAGGAACCTGTAAAATTTTCAAACTAAAAAGCTTCTGTACGGCAAAAGAAACATTAATCAAAACAAAGAAACATCCTAGAGACTGGGAAAAAATTTTGCACTCCAAATAACAGACAAGATACTGATCACAAAAATCTACAAAGAACTCACACAACTCAACAAAGCAAAAAATCCAGTCAAAAAATGGGCAGAAGAACTTAAAAGACACTTCTCCAAGAAGAAATGCAAATGGCCAATAGGTATATGAAAAAATGCTCAACATCCCTCATAATCAGGGAAATGCCAATAAAAACCACAATGAGATACCACCTTACACCAGCAAGAATGGCATGTATTAAAAAAACAGGGAACAACAAATGTTGGCGAGGATGTGGAGAAAAAGGAACTCTCCTACACTTCTAGTAGAAATGCAAACTGGTCCAACCACTGTGGAAAGCTGTATGGCGGTTTCTCAAATTGCTAAAAATGGAGACACCATACTACCCAGTAATACCACTTCTGGGAATCTACCCAAAGGACACAAAAACATTAATCCAAAAAGAGACATGCACCTGTATGTTCATTGCAGCATTGTTTACAATACCTAAAATATGGAAACAACCCAGATGCCCAAAAATAGATGATTGGATCAAGAAAATGTGTTATATATACACAATGGAATACTATTCAGCATTAAAAAAAAGATAAACATATGCAATTCACAGCAATATAGATGGAGCTAGAAGGGATAATGCTCAGCGAAATAAACCAGAAAGAAAGAGAAAAATATTGAACGGTTTCATATAACCAGAATAAAGGCAAACCAAACAAGAAAGAGACATCCAGCAAGGGAGGAGGAGGATAAGGGCTCAAAAATGGGTAGAAAAGGGTACAAAGAACTTGGTGATGGTTCACAGGTGAACTGATGGTGGGTAACCTATGGGGAACACACAATAATGTAAAAAATATGAAGAATAATAAAAAAAGAAAAAAATAGAGTGCAAAATGTTAGCAAAAAAAAAAAAAAACAAGAATTGGTTTAGAAACCAAACAATTGTTACATCCTTCTTATATGTTCTGAATTTCTATAACTGACTCAATGGAAAGCTGAAAACAACTTCTTAGGTCACTCAGGCAAATCACTGCCATGTGTCATACCTTGCAGCAAATTTATTCATATGTTACCTTATGCTCACTGTAGTCTGGCCTCAACAAGACCAGACTACAAAATAGATGCTCTTAAAAACCAAAAGCCTGAACATGCATGGCCCAACTTCCGTATCTATAGGGGGGCAAATGCATCCTTGATCATTTATATAGAGTGCCAGGAAATGGGGATTTTTAGACAGTGCCAGAATTTCTTCCCTGGGGATCTCCAAGAGTGCTCATCACTAGTTGAACCCCAGGGATTTGGAAATGCGATGAGAATGAGCAGAAGTAGAGAAATGTAAATGGAAAATTTGAATCATGAGTTTACAAATGAGCTGAAGGTGATGAGGAATAATATATTTGGCTTCTTTCTTCATTTCCTTTTTCTCTCTGAAAAGCTGACAAATCTTGTTAGAGCTTGTTACCAAGAACCACTTTATATTGAGGACTTTAAACATAAGATTGATAAAATATATGTCAAATCTCTGAATATCTATGGACAATGTTAAAATATGTAATATCTTCTGTTTAAAAGGTGAAATGATTATGGAAGCAAAAATAATGTGTCAATACCAGCTGTGACATAGGAGAAAGTATATTGGTCTTATAATATGGTTTTAGCTGATACCCTACTTTCTACACTGCTGGCGATATGACATCAGCCTCTCCTTAGTCACATGTGAAATGGAAATGACAGCACTGCCACCTGTTGCCACAGGCTGTGGAAGGACTCTAGTAGGCTGAATAGCAATCCCAAAAAGATATGTCAAAGTTCTACACCCTCAACCTGAGAATGTGGTCTGATTAAAAAACTCAAGAAGATGGTGATGAGCCTAGTATGGTAACATACACCTGAAGAGGTGTGAATCTACATCTCTGAATTATATGCAGTATCATAAACAAATGTTACCCAATAATTAATAAATAATCTGGCCTTAAAATACTAAATAAAAAAGAACCACAAGATAAGATCATGCCGGATTTAGGGTGGGTCCTAAATCTGATGACAAGTATCCTTATAAAAAACATAAATGGAGAGGACACAGACACACAGGGACAAAGGTGATACGAAAATTACGGCAGAGAAGAAAGTAGATGCATAGCTACTAGCCAAAGCGCACAAAGAAAATTAAAAAAAAAAATTAAAGGTCAGGAGGAAGAGCACAAAGAATTGTGAGCACTCATCAGAGGCTAGGAAAAAATCACGAAACAGATTCTCCCTTAGAGCCTTCAGAAAGAACCACCTTTGATGTCAGAATTTTGGCCTACAGAACTGTTAGAGAATACATTTTCATTGTTTTAAGTCACTTTGTTTGTAGTAATTTGCTAAAGCAGAACCATTAAACTAATATAAGTTCAAATGAAACATTATATATGAAAGTGAACATTAACTATTGAGTGTTCACTCTCTTACTAAATATATTTTAATATTTTTTTAAAATTATTAATATTATTAACATTAACAATTTGTGCTTTGTGTGCCAAAAAAAAAAGGTAAAAAACCTACTAAATAAGAGGGCAGGAGATTTGAGGAGAGAATACAAGGGTATATCTGAGATTCAGAGGAAGAATGGAACAACATGATTCAGATTTGGTGGATCTAGCCACCAAATAAATCATAAGGCATGTGATTCTTCATCCTATACTGAAATACATTGTTTCTGCATTGTTTTTCTTTTAGAAAAACTGACAATTGAGGTCCAAAGAATTAACCTTTTGGGAAAAGAATCTCAATTGTCAGTGTTATTTAAAAGAATGCAAAGCTCCTGAAAAGAAACTTGACACTTAAAGCTAGAAATGTGGAACTCTTCTATTAGCTTTTAAACAAAAAGCAAACCCTGCATCCTAAACCTTTACAAATGAATATTTTTCCCCATTCTAGCTTCTTGGGAAGAGAGGCCAATTTAAATGTTTATACTCATTTGAATGAAAATGTAACCAGAACTTATGAATTCTAAGACCCAGAATAATTGGCTGAAGTCTTAGGAAATAATCCTCTTCAATAAACTACTTACTCTATACTCCTGTTTGATGAAATTATCATGTTTGAATTATTTTGAGATGCAGCCAGAAACAGAACATTTTTCAACAATATATTTTGTTTTGCCTTTGGCAATTTGCTCTCTGCTCCATTCAGAATTCTCAGTAAGAGAAGAGTTAGTATAACTGGTAGGTTTCCTGTTCTGGAGATTTAAGTGAAAATAAAACTTAGATCACAAGTGAAATCAATTTGATGAATTTCTTCAAACTAAAACTAAACCCAGCAATCTTTATTTGGAAAACATTGGCCTATGGAGTAATGAGATGATTAAGCTAAAACAATTTTTTTTATGTAGGGAAATAAGACATTTACTAAAAACAAAGTACATAAGAAAAGCAATAAAAAAGAGTCATTCTGCAAGGTTTTGAGAATTTTTTTAAAAGATGAGCTTATTAATATCTACAGATGAGTTTCTTATAATCAAGTATAATTAAGATCATTAGTGTTTAAATTTAAACAAATACAAGTCAATAGGTATGTAGACATATACAAATCTCCATTTTCTAGATTCTTTTGCCATAAATTAGTACAATACACCCTTCAAAAACAGTTTTCTTCCTTTGCTCAGTAACTAACACACAACTATGACAATTAGGTAGTAATGATGCCATATATTAACTGACATGTTCTCAATTTTAAGGGACAGAGATTTATCTTAAACTAGCTAAATCTTTTCCCATTTTTTAGCATTCCTGTATACTGGCTTTGTTTTTAGAAGACAGCCCACAAGAAGACAAAGATTATTCCTAGATAGTATAGGTCTACCATCATTTCAGGATAGAGTGCTTCCTCCCAAGTAGTGCCAGAAAAAAATAACAAGAGAAGAAATTATATTGATCCTGAGCCCATCCATAAACCAATAACTAAAGTTAGAGGGACTCTGCCAATTCCAAGTCATGTACCAATCCCGGGAGCATTGGGTAGGCTCAGTCTCATGAGTTATGTATGGAGGGAAGGTGTTCTTCAAAGGTAAGGAAGAATTTTCATCCAAGAAAAAGGCAGAAGAATAGCTGTTGGGTTTATCAGTTAGAATTTCAAGAAATAAATAGAACACTCAAATTAGTATAATTCAAAAAATTTTTTTTTATTTTTGAAGAGATCAGTGACAAAGGCATAATTGGGGTATAAAGAAACTGCAAGAGTTAGTATAGTAACCTAAAAGAATTGTCCAAAGGGATAAGGGAAGGGGTATTTTTACTGATTATTCTTCTCAACATCTAAACCAAGCTCCTCTCCTTGAATACTCCACCAAGGCCACATGTTATTTATGATGTGAAGGTCCTCAGGGTCTTACTCTTCCCCCAAATAAGAAACCAGATTAGCTTAATTTAAAAGTTAAACAAACAAACCCAGTTTAGCCTTTCAACCTGGAGTGCTCAATATACCATGATAGAAGCCTCCTATGACTCTTAGGAAGGCAAATGGGCTAAGAAACTCAGGATTAAACAATACTCCCAAGCTATTTTAAGACAGTAGCAGAAATGACGCACTTAATAACAAAGAACTTTAGAATCAACCTGGACTCTAAATTTTTGAACACTAGAACTTAGTATTTACCAAATAGTTGCTAGAAAAACAAATTGAGATTCTATAATAACCAATCCCCCAATACTAGTTGCCATTGTTCATCTTTAACTAGTTGAAAATCAGAATGAACAATAAAACCACTTAAAATTTAATGACAGCAATCTCCAATTTATACATTCTACAACTATTGATTTAGGAAGAATCATTACAATTTGATATTCAACTGAAAATACTTACATATGACAGGCAGAATTCACATGCCTTAAAGGATAGGCTAGATTTAGGTAGAATGGAACAGATTAGATAAAAAATAAATAAGAGGACAACTGGTAGTATAGAATAATGTAGAACATTCAAACTGGTATTTCTCAGATTTTTCTCCTGAAATGACAAGTGACAGTAAAAGTGTCCCCCAAGTCTTTTGCAAGGAAGAACACTCTTTGAAATCACATACATTCCCTTAAAATAAATTCATGTAAATTTTGTATTCTACAACAAAATATTCTGGATAAACAAGAAAAGTATGTCCTGTGTCTTGGTATTACTGCTATAACAGTTTAAGAAGCACAAAACTAAAATATACAAATAACAATTATAAAAAAAATCTGATAGAATAAGGAATACAAACAGAAGGCTCAACCTATCGGTAAATCACAGTCATAGTAGGGGTATCATATAGTTCCTAGGAAACAGCCCCTCATCTCTAAATCAACATAGGAAACTCTACTTAGATCCTGATAAATTTCAGTAATTACCTTGTCAGAAAACTCATTGTATTTAATTACTACCACTTCTCCACTAGTTGACTTTATAAAGGCAGGTACTATAGTTACCACTATATCTCCAGTCTAATGTGATGTCTGTAAACAACTGTTTTTGGTGAGTCCCCAAGCCCTTGCTAGGGCCAGTGCTAACATTTTAAAAATATACTAAAAAGAAAATAACCTGTAATACTTAAATTAGGGACAGTAAGAAAGACTTTTTTTCCTTTTGTCATATCAACATACATGACATATATTGTATAATAATCCTTACTGATTAGGGTGTAATATGTATTGATATTGCAATAACGCTGAGTGATTGAAAGGTGGTGGCAATTTTTATAGAGCAAATGATTTATCAAAAAAAAAAAAACCACTCCTTTATGTAGACACTGAAAAATAGACATTCAAAAGGCAAGAAAAGAAAAAAACCTAACTGTGTGGTCCTGATAAAATCCTCTGAAAAGTGCCATAAATATAGGCGCCAAAGTTAAGGCAACTTGAGAAGCTTGTGCACTTTGTACCCATATTCCTGAAGCTTTCTCCAGAATTTGGGGAGACCCACCAGGTAGTCTCAACGTACTCCTTGCAGGAACTCTCTGACTGGGTCCCACTGATTCTGCATTGCCAAGTCTCCCAAATTTTGTCAAGAGGTTCATTGTCTTTCCCCCTTTTTGCTGCCAATTTAATTGTGTGCTAATAATACTGTAATATGGATTCCTCCAATAAACTCTTACTTGCAGAATGATCTGCCCCAAAGGTAATTTTAATCCTTACCAATTAACAAAAATTGTGATGCCAGGGTTTCTGCAAATATACATTTTTATGGGGCCTGGGGAGTTGTCCTGCTGAAAAGAAACAATCCCTGCCCTCCACCAATCAAGGCTACAGCCAGGGGCATAGAGAATCTGAAAGGGAGTCAAGATTAGTGAGCTATTGCCCATATCTAGGACCTGGTCCTCACCCCCTTCATTACTCATTACATAAACTGCCTGACCTCTTTTACCAACCTGGGGCAAACTTGGATCTTTCTTATTGAATAGTTGCAAGGATTAAAATGAATAATCTTCTAAAGGAGCTTTGGGACAGAGTTGTGTTCTTTGCATGTTTAGTGCACAGAAAGGGTTTATTATAGCATTTTGCACTATATATATGTTAATAATTATCATCATCATCATCATCATCATCATCATCACTATTAAGCAAACATCACTGTGAACATGGGCAATATTAAAATTCCAGGCTCATGCCAAAGAAGCACTAAAATTGGGGAGTATACATATAGGGGGAGTACAGTTATCAGGACCACCATGAACAGCATGAGTCACTGAAAAATCTGTCAAGGAAAGAAATCTAATTGGGTGAAGTTCTCAATGTCAAAGACTCTTTTGATGTAACTTTAGGTATAAGTGGGAAAAAGAAAAATTTGTTTACAACTTTCTTTGATTCTCTTCTTCAAGAGAAAAGGTCTTTGAAGCTCAGGCAAATTCCAATTCAGGCCTTACGTGTGCTAATGAGGGTTAGCTATTAAAGTTAGAGATTTAGGAAAAGCCAGAGGAGCTTCTAACATTCCTAAGATGGCAGGAAGCTGGCAGGAAAACAAAGCAAAACAAAACAAAATAAAAACTAGGAAATGTCCAGAAAGTGAGAAATGGGCATGAGAAATTCAAACTCTGAGAAAACTAGATTTAGAGTTATAGAGAGGAGATATTTAGAGAAATGAATTTGAGATATTTTCATGACAGTTGCCATAAAGGCTAAGTATATTAATTGCTGACATTCATAGAATCTTACTATGTATTAGACACAATTCTAAGGACTGAAATATCATATTTAGTCACCCTAAGAGTATGAGAAAGGTACAAATAAATCATATATAGGATTTAAATTACAAATCATCTGTATCCCTGAATTATATACAGTGTTGTAAACCAACATTACATCAATAAAAAATATATATAACAAAAAAATAGAAAAATAAAGACAAATCACAACTCTTAAGTACATAAAAAGGGAGAATGGGGGCCTCCCTGGTCATGCAGGGTTTAAGCCTCAGCACTATTAAGCTACTGCCAGTGACTGTGCACCCCTGGGCCATGGAGTTAACCCACATGGCACAGCAGACCTCTCATGTCTTGCCAGCTCCCCTCAGCAGTGTATTTCAGTAGATCCTCCTGTTCTGCTCCGCACTCTGTCTCTGGTGAATCCTCTCACACCCACACCTCTCTCTAGCTTACACTCCAGTTCTTGTATGCATAAATAAATAAAAATAACTCTTTAAAAAAGAGAGAAAGAGAGAATGGGAAAAGCAGAATCCAGAAGTTATGAAGGCATTCTAGTTTGGGGTTCTTTTAAAGACAGTGCTAAATACTTAAATTGTCTTCTCATAATTCTTTTGTGAAAAGGTATTTTTGGACTGTTACTGAAAACGAGTCATACATGGGTTGCTGTATAAGCATTATATCAATAATTCTCAAACAATGGCATTTATCAGAATAACATGAAGGACGTGGCAAAAATTCAGAGACCTGGGCCCCAACCTACTTCAACAGTACAGATCTCCCTAACTCTCCAAATAGTTCTGAATCACACAGAAGTTTGAGAATCATTAGACTATGTAACATTTGCTGTTTTCACTTACACCCCTTGCCTGTTAATCTTCAAATCATATGGAAGAAGTTGTGGTAAATTCTAAGGACTTTCTCTTTACATAGAATAAAACTGATAAAATTCCTAAGGGAGACAAGACCTCTCAGTCTAGTCTGGTCTAAGAATCCTGTCTCACTCCCCACAACTGCCATAATTCCACGGTCCCTCCAGCCCATACAAATTCACACAGCAACTCTATTATAACATTACTATTTCCCAAATTTAGCCAATGCTATTGGAGTATTTCTTTGTAAACATGATTCCCTGGGCCTAGAAAATCATTTTCCCACTTCTCTGCCTAGAAAGTTTTATTCAACCTTCAAGACACATCTGAAAAGTTCTTTCCTCTTTCTAAAACTTTTTTTTCCACTTGCTTATATTCCTTTGCTATCACATCTTGTCAGCAACCAAAAGGCAATTTGCATTTCTCAGTTATGGCACTGAGCATTTTGTATTATACATTTATTTTCTAAAATACATCTACTCTCTCACCCTCACCTCACATACTCAAAATTGAAAGCAGGAATTGTACTTTATTCACCTGGCTAACCTAAGTATGTAGACATAGATGGTGTTCAGCACATGTTTATTGAATGAAAGAAACAAGTACTATAAACTATGTAATATACTCTAACCCACTTCTTCTACATACTTCTTTGTACAATGTACCTTAAAGATATGATCCAAAAGCAAAGAAAAAGCCAAGTTCTCCTAAAAGTGTTATTTTTAATTTTAAAATGATTAAAATAATCCATATGCCTGAGAATAGGAATATAGTTAAAATATACACACACATAAAATTAGAAGGTTGTTAAAAAGAAATATTTCAAGGCATGAATTGGTGGAGCACACAGGATGTTCAGAACAGTAAAATTGTTCTATATTATACTATAACGGTGGCTACATGTCATTAAACATCTGTCGAAACCTCTCGAAAGCACATCAAAGTACACCCTAATGTAAACTATAGACTTTGGATTATAATGATGTGTCAAAATTAATTCATCAATTGAAATAAATCAGTAACTGAACATTTGATATATAGCAATATGTTAGAAGTATGTATAAAATAGCAATGGTATATTGTATGGAATACAAAATGGTATATGCACTGAAATTCATATACAGTATATAGTTATTAGATATTAAATTAAGGTAGGGAAAATAGAGTTTAATTTCATTTTTTATATTTTTCTTTACCATTATTAAATTTCTCAGAGGAAGAAAAATGAAAAGAGGAAGATAGGATAAAAGTAGAGGAAAAAGATGGAAAAGTATGCCACTTTTCTGTATGTGAGAAATTCATGTCAAAATGCTAAGAACCACTTCTTCAGGGAGCAGTTCTCAACCTCCATTCCATTGTTATTATGATGATAGGTTTGAAATATACTTTTTGAGAATTTTAGATTATTTTTGTCCATAAAGACTGCTGTGGTTTGGGCTTAACTGAAAAAAGTCAGCTTTCTCAAGCAAAGAAATACAAACTTCAATATTCATTTCAATCTGGCTACCTCATAGAAAGCACCCATTATCCATTATATGAATACAAGCCAAGAAACAGTTATAGACTAGACTGAGTCAGCTTTTAAAATGCAATTGCAAAATTCACAATATGCTCTGCAGGCCTTCAATCCTACTTATATAATGATTCTACATACACAGCAGTTTTTCAGTATGTTTAGAGGCAATTAACAGACATGTTATTAAGTTGTATGTTCGATAAATCTGTTTTAAAGATGCAGAAACCAAAAGATTTATTGTTATAAAGGTTAATCTATCCAAGTTAAAACTGCAGATAAGATGAATATTAAAAACCAGATAAATGGATGTTTTAAATCTTAATTTGTATTAGCATGCCATATTGATACAAGTCATTTTGTATTTCTGGTTTACTTTTTGCTCAAAATAATATCTATGTGATCAGCAGCATTTTTTAATCAACCATATGTCGTCTCAAAAATCTACATAATGTATGATACAGAGAATATATAGCTGTTTATTCCTGTTTTCCTTTCCTACTTAGAAGAAACAGGAAAAACAGGAATATTTTACAGAAGAAGAAGAATATAAATGTACACACATTTTAAGATGTACACAAGAAATGTTTACATTTTTCTCACTTCTCCCAATTGAGAATCACCAAGGTTTAAGATTAATTCTGAGCTCTGCAGAACTAAGGCAAGCAATGAGGGGTTACCATCTGCATTGACTTTTACTATAAGGATTTCTAAACTAACCATTTGCTTCAAACAGACTGACAAACAGATTGTCAAGATCCCACTGTGTCCCTCAACAAGAGTCTGGCCAACTGTCTTACTGACACAGCTGTCCCACCTGGGGCAAGGGGACTGTGCAGATGACCTCTCTACGTGGACCTTTTTCAACTACAACTCTGCAAGCAAGTTAAAATAATTAGAGAAAATGTGGGAAATCAATATTGGAACTTTAATAAAATACATTTGCTCACAAAAATGGAAGTCAAAATCATCGAACTCAATATTGATATTTTAAGGATAAAATTTGAAAAATTATCAATACAAATATAAGATTGAAATTCTTATTCAGAGTAAATCAATAACATAGATTCTTATATTATTTATATTCAAAGATGAGAGAAAATTATTCAGTTATCTGTTTGGAAACATGTACAAAATAATGCTTTCAAAGAAAAGTCATCAGGCCTTAGAAACAGATGCTAGAAGCAGCAGCCCTAAAAATGCCATCTGAGGATACTATTGTGTAGTCCACACATATTTCTTCACCACCTCTCAGAACCCTATCACTTGGCCCAGAATTTCTCTCAGTAAGCCTGTCTACCACAGATAACATGTTCATGTAATATATTGCTCTTGTGTTGATTACCAACAATGTACCAAGCAACGTGCAAAGTGCTGGTAATTCAAAATGAATAGATTGTGGGGCCTCCCTGAAGGAGCCTAAAGTATGATGGTAAGAGGTAAATAAACAGTTCAATGTGTAAAAAATGAGATTCAAATGTGTAAAAAGCCCCTTGACAGAGGAATATACATAGTTCTCTGTACCAGAAATCACTTCTAACTGACACATCACAGCATCCAGTAAGATATGTATGTTGGGGATTAACAATAAAACCAAGGCAAGAAAAAGGTATTCCTGGTAGAAGGCTCAGGAAGCAAAAGCAAAGAATATCAGGAGAAATCGGGTACTTAGAAAGCCACCTGTGTAAATGGACTACACAGCAGGTCATAAAACACTTAATGTCCTGCTTTTCCCCTGGAGACACTACTGGGAATTTAAAGCTCCCTGGAGACCACTGCTCAAATACAGAGCAACAAGCAGGCAAGCGAGAGGTTACCTTTGGTTTGGGTTCTCTCTAATAGCACATCAACATGCACAGCACATGAACTTGTCTGACATTTTCAAAGAAACTCAGGAGGGAGTCTTAGTACAAGAGTGTTCAACAAAGAGAGCCGGGAACCACCAGACATCAGTCACAGCAATATGAGATGGAGCTTCAGTGTCACGCTGGAATGGCGCACAACTGCAATCACAATGCAACCAATCAACCAAAGAAAATATAAATATTAAATTATAAAATAAAGACAATAGGACAGTGGCTCTTGAAGTTATTTTATCTCCATTCTTTTTTCCCCTCCCTTTGTGTCTCCTTCCTTTAGAGAGAGAGAAAAAGAATCAGAATGCACAGCCCACCTGAAAACTGAATAATATATGTACATAACTCAAACAAAAAGAGATTACACATTGTTATGTTTGGGAAATTCCCAGCTAAATGAGGATTTAAGGAGTCAAAAAATGAAACCAGGTATGTTCATTGCTGTGTCTTTTAGTACCTCCTGTACTCTTATGTTACCTTGTCCTCTTCTCTCCCTCTACTTGTGGCCCAAAGCAATCTGCCCTTTCCTCATCTAAATACAAAGATGAGATGCGTGAGTCTAATTAGGAGAAAAGAGGACATGGGTAAAGATAAAAATAATGTTCAGACATCTAAGAAGGTAGTCTGGGTGGGAGAGAACAAGAACAAGAGGAAAGGTTGAGAGAGGAAGAAAAAGGAGGGGTGGGAAATAGGTAAAAGATGACAATCTTTTTTTTCATTTATAGATATTTTAAGATTTCTTAAAAAGAAAGCAAAGAAGATGAAAGATTGAATAGGGGCAGAATGCAATGGCCAACAAATCTCATGTCTCATTTTGCGTAAGTCTAAGTTCAAAGAAATCACAGCCCCTTGTAGGATCAGCACTTTTATCCCTCAATCCTAGAGTAAGACCAGAAATTACGATGGGTTATAAATCTCCTTCATATAAAAATCTTGAAAAGAGACGTGGATTCCCCAATTCACTGAATTAAAGTCTATAAAGTTAAGAACGTATGGTCTGAAATTTTCTTATTTCTTAAAATGTTCTAACAGGTTCTTTAACCGCAGTTTCTGAGGAAAGGAAGCATTAACACTAGCACAATCAGAGCTAGCACTCTCACTGCTGAAAAAGATTCCTAATCAAACCCAGACAAAGGTAATCATATTATCACTGGCTAAGGAATAGGATTATGAGGATTTTTATTTAATATTATTACGTTTACAGTTAAAATGAATTAGTAATTGTATGTCATTAAAAATATAGCCAGATTGGCTTACTTTCCTCAAGGAACTCAGTTTCAGTGACAAACTTTATTCTTAGACTGCTTGGTCATCGCCAAGTAAAAAACACTTGCCCTGCCATTACTCCGATAGCCAGTTATAATATTTTCTTCAGTCACTATTAATATCAACCCTGCATAAAGTTCAAGGAATGAATCACCAATTAAGTGTTAAATAACTTTTCTAATTATTTTCAAACTCAAAAATTATAGTCTTTCATTTCAGAATGTAATCAACCAAGAGGAAGGAAAATGCCAAATGATAAAACGAAGCTAATTCAATCATAATGAATGATTGGAAAAGAAAACAAGTATCTCTTGGCTTGGAAAAATGATGCTAAGAACTAAAATCAATCTTTTCATTATTTCATGTATTCCATTATAAGTTAGGTGTGTGCTACATTTACTTCCAAATAGAATAATTGATCTTTCTTGAATTTGAAATATACTCACTCAAAAAAAAATAAACTAATTAGCTAGTTTATAGAGCCTATGATTAACTTCATACTTAATATTTTCTCCTTAAAATTACCTCATCTAATGTCTCTAATAAAAACACTCATACATATGAAACTTTTTATTTAAAATAGTGTCAACTTAACTTTAGTCTTCAAAAAAAACAAACTATAACATTTATCTACATTTATAGTTTACTGAATATTCAATTATTAAGTATCATCTGATCATTCTCCTCCTAATCTTCTTTTCCAGCTCCATTCATTTAGCTATATATTTTTTTCAATTTCTTAAACATGCCATTTTTTCCTTCCTTTTTGGGGATCTTTGCCCTTTTCAAGAAAATCCTTTCTCTAGCTACACTTTATTATATCCTATTCCTTCAGTTGAGCTAATGCATCACTTTGTTTAAAAAAATTCATCTGGGCTGTCTATCTAAGGTCCTCTCACCTAATCCTACAAAGTACACATAATTGTAACTTTTAAAGTATTTGTTAATGGTTGTTTGACCTTGGGTGGTGCCATTTTCTGATAAGATAATCTTTCCCTCCTTCAAGTACCCAGTGTTTGGTCTAATGCATCAGGCATATGAACTGACTTGACAATTTAACAAAATCACTAAATTAAGATGTCATCCCTTCTGATAGAATTGCTTATTCACCCTTAATTTTATGGAGAGGACATGAAAGCAATGAAACCTAAATCAGAAACTGATTTAAAAAAAAATGGTTTAACTTATAATATATAATGCCCTATAAAATAAAATCTAACATTTCAAACTCTTTAGTTCTTGAGTTCTTGCATTATAATACTGATTTATGACCAGCAAGTGGGCCTGTCCCAAATTCCCACAATTTACTCAAGTGTCCAGGCTAATAGGCCACTGCCACCCTCATTAATCCTCTGCCCCAATCCTTTTTGGCCTCTGTGCTACAAGGAGCAAAAGAACATGTCACCAGTCACCTAATCACCCTCTGGGGAGAAAGATATTCCATCCTGCTTAAGAGAACATATCTTTTTCCCAAAAAAAATTTACTTATATGCAAGAATGTTTGTGTCTAGGTTAGTTAACTCTCCAGCTCATCTTAAGAATATTAGTAGATGGTGATCAAGATCTCATAATGGGACATGGAATAACACCTTCCCACAAATGGAGAAACAAAGACTATTCAAAATACCTGGGATTCCTTTGTCACTGTGAAAGAAACATGTCCTGAAAGAAATCCTTAACAAAAGTCAGGCCTTAAACTCTAGCTCTGATTATGTCATTAGCTTTGAAACCTCAAATAAGTCATTAGCCTTCCTTTGTCTCTTCTCTTTTCAAAAATAAAAGATATTAACTAAATGATTCTTTAATCCTTTTCCAGATTTGTAGTTCCACCTCAGTTTTTGAAACTAATGCCTACCTTTTAGCTAAGAAGGAAGGCACTGTCACTAACACTATGACAGGTCACCCCATTGTGAAATGGTTTGGCTTGGGTGTGGGTCCTCACCTGCGCACTTAAAAGGGACTTATAATGAGACTCAACTGCAGGTACAAAAAAGGGGAATGACTTACAAAAAGGGGGAAATGAAGAAAGGAATGACTTAGGGAGCAAAGAGAGAGATAAATTGGTAAATGCGTCCTACCAGTTCCACTGAGTTGGGACCCCAATAACAGGCTGAAAACTGGTGGAAAACCAAGGGACCCCCAAGACCGACATGTCTTGCTATACACCAAACCTGACTGCTTAACTCCACCCTCGTTTCCCAGCAATCTTCTCTTAGGTGGTGATGACATTATGGGATTTGTAGTCCTTGGTGCCTTGGATTTCTTTGGCCTGGAGTGGGGGTGGGATCCATAAAACCTGTTTGTGGAGCTCCTTCAGGACATCCTTTCCCCCCAACAACACCAGTTCTTTAGCATGTTTATCAACTCTGCATTATTACTTTTAGCTTGGTTTTGTGACTTCCTTTAAAAATGTAGCTTGTCAGGAATACTTGCATATTTTCATTGTAATGGTCCTTCAAAGCAATTATCATATCAATACAACTGTTATAATTGCAATGCCACCATAACATCTTACAAGCATAGCTAGCACTAGAGATAAAATTTTTATGAGACATACTCAAGATACAACACAAAGCAGCAGTTTTTTCCAAAATAAAAACAACTGAGCCTTTTAAAAACATTTTGTTTTTAAAAGACTGAGGGACACTGACAAACAGACTGTAGTGTCAGTGTGGAAATAAGAGATCTACTTAAATTTGGTTACAGAAAAAAAAAAAAAAAAACACATATATCTTAGACTACCTGGCTGCTATATAACTGCAAAATGGTTTACCCTATGTAAGCTTCATTGGGCCAAACTTAGGAAGTTCTAAGATCAAAAATAATATGAAATTATCATTTCAGCTCATATTAGTGACTGAAGCAATCTATGCTTTAGAATTGTCAATACAGTTTTTTGAGACTTTTGGAAATCCTAAAAATCAAATTTAAATACTTTAAAAAAGAAAAAAAACTATAAAAATACTTTTTTTATAAGTTTTGTGTGTGTGTGTGTGTGTGTGTGTGTGTGTGTGTGCGCGCGCACGTGCGCACGTGTGTGTTATACCAAGTCAGAGAATAAAGCCTGGGAAAACTAAGGAGCTTTGAAAAGGAAGTTACTATGGAAGTTTTGAGGGTTTGGTGCATGAGGTTCTTGGGTTCTTCTGAGAATGAATTCAGCAGACTTTCCTGATTCAGCAGCACGTGGTAAGTTTATTAAGGAAAAGAGAAGGAAAGAAAAAAAAAAAGAGATGCCTGCATAGACACAGGCAGGCAATAGCCGCATTTTGCCAGAGCAAGGGGGTATCCATTCTTTTGTGGAATTTTATCAGTTTGGGGTTAGGTTGGGTTGGTTTCAGATAATTCTTTCTGACCTCACCCTTGATTCCTAGAAACTTCCATAATTGGCTTAATGACTCCTTAGTCATCCCGACTCCTACCTCTGATTTTTCACCTTGTGAAAACTTCCATCCTAAATTTTCTACTTTATGCTTCGATCAGAAAATTGTAGGGTCATGAAAGTGCCAAAACAAAACATAGCCAGAAGAGGCATTTACCCCAACTAACCATTATAGTAATCTGTAGATTAGCTTTATATCATTAACATAGCAACCCCCCTAAGGAGTTGGACCAGCATTCCCCTGCTCAGTTTTTTTGTTGACAAATGAATTAAGAAGAAAATATCTAGACCACCCTTGGTGCAAGCCAGAAAACAAGAGACAACAACAGGACCCTGCCAAAACTCAGTTTTTTAAAAATACTCTGATAAACACGGCACCCTCGCCCCAAAGGGAGAGGTAGTTTTTCTATGGTATGAGCCTGTGATCTACCAGAAATACCATTTTCTGAATAAGCCTTCCTTTCCTAACCCCAGCTCTTCTCTCTCTTGTTTGGCAAGTGGCTGAGAGTTTGGGTTCAGTAGCAGTACTCCCTAAGGCTTCTCAATATGTCCAGAGTAGGTTTCTTGACACTTTGGGATGGAAACTGGAGGTCACTAAAAGTCCTGTGGACCTCAGGAGGTTAACCACCATTACTTAAATGCACATTTTTTTAAAGATTTATTTATTTATTAATACAAGCTGGGTTGTAGGCCAGAGGTGTGGGGTGGTGAGAGGATTCATCAGAGACAGAGTGGGAGCAGAACAAGCAGATCGACTGAAATACACTGCTCAGGGGAGCAGCAGGCAAAACAGGAAAGGTCTGCTGCGCCATGTGGGAATCTCCCTGGCCAGGTATCGAACTCATGCTGCAGTGGCTCTGGATAGTTTCATAGTGCTGCGCTTAACCCACTGCACCACCAGGGAAGCCCAGTGCACATTATTTTGGATTGAGAGTAATGTGGACCCTGAAGGTTAGGAGGAGCTTCTGTCTTTGCCTAACTCCTTCACCCCTCTTTAACTGAGAAGTTTGGAGGCTCATCCAGCTATAGGTCTATCAGTGAAAATATCCTCTTTATCTATTCTCAAAATAAAGATGAGATAATCCCCTTCCTTACATATCACGTGAAGTCTCTCTCTCTCCTTGATGCCCCAGGTCCCTAAATGCAAGATAATTATCCCAGTCAATTCAATTATTCTTTAGAACTTACAGCCATATAAATTCTCTATATGTATGTTATTAAACTGATTGCTTTTCCTTTACTAATCTGTCCAATACTGTTTTTGATTATTCATCCAGCCTGAGAAGAACCCTAAAGGGTAGAGCATGATTTTCTTTGTGCCCTGGTAATGTGAGATGGGAGGGGTACTGAGGGACTCCAAAGTGCTAAAAGATACACACTCTAAGAAGGTCGAGCCACCTGTCACACAAAGGCAAAGGAAGCATAATCTTAATGTGACCAGATTTTTTAGTAGAATACATAGAGAGAAAAGAAAAAATATCCCTAATAAAACTCCAAAAATTACCTATCCCCTAATGGGCAAATGCCAGTCAAACAGGCTTAACTCAAAGTGGGGCAGCAGAGATCTGAAAGCTTGCCACAATTCTAACATATCTTCTGGTGAGGAACCACAATGAAAGAGCTAGGCAGTTCCCAGAGAGCTGAGACAGAAGGAGAGACGCAAAATCAAAATCAAAGTATAAACCAAGATAATAATTGCCTTTGCCTTTGCCAATGACAATCTCCCATGTGTCTCTTACCCACATGTCATTTCCAAGTATCTCTTTCAAGTGTCTCTACATTTGTCTCCTGTATATGACTCCTCTAAGTCTTCTTACCAACAGTACCAGGGTACAAGTTGGGCAGCATAAGAAAGAGTACCTGCCTGTGGTATGTGTTATACAGGGCCATGTGGCAGCTCAGATCCCCCATTCAGAAAGTCTGATTCCTGGCATACTGGGCTTGCAGTCCAAGGTAGCTGCACGTTAAGTGAGGGCAGGGAAAATGATGTCTATTCAATACTCTGAAAGGTTCCTCCCCTTTTCAAGGAGATGCCTCTGTAACACACCAACAAAATTATGAGCTCTCCAGAGTTTTAGGGTATTTGTAGAGAGAAAGCTTGTAAATTTAGGAATAGAGTCCACTTCCTGAGAAATGGTGGAGGGTGGGAAGCTTCCCTAGACTTTATTATTATAATCTCATTTTGGTATGTTTTAAGGGAATTAAGTGATTATCTAAGATTTCTTTTCAGAACATTTATCCATTGGTCTGGTTTTATACTTGATACTAACATGTCAAGAGTAGTCATTAAAGCTACTTATGTTTATCTGAATTATTTTGTATTTTACAAAGTAATAAAATCCAGTTACTAAAAAGGCTGAGTGTCACAATATAGTAACTTTCTGAAGGGACAACATTGCTCACCTTACCTCAAATTCTTAGTTCTTAACCAGAATAGGTATTCAATAAATATTCTTATAATAAAAGATGGATGAATGACAGGTTTCCAGGTACACACACTATAGAAAGGCAGAATATCTAAACAAAACAAAAACTCCAAATATTTTTTTCCAGTATCTCAAAGTTTAGATGAAAGTTATTTTAGGTCTGAATTACTGCAGATAATTTTCTCAATTTCCTTTTTTTCACTTTTTATGACTAAAGTCAATGTTTCTTTGCATTAAATAATTTCTCTATGTGCAAAAGTTTTATTAGATAACCATTCATTAATGACTGTCAGATGGATCGAAATTTTTCTTCCTCTTCAAGAGATTACAAACAGAATGAATGTGTTTGGCTCAATTCAAGCAGAAGGTCTTTGAGAGAGTAAGAATTAAAAGACAAAAGTTTGACAGTTTACATATGATGCTGACTTGCCTTTGAACCACAATAACTTTTTTGCCAAAAGCTGGGATGCTTTGCACCTTTATCATAATTTCAGTAATTATTTAATGACCAAAATTAACATTAATCAGTTACTCTCAAGGAAAAATAATCACATTGGAAACAATCTAACATAGGTAGATTTGAAAGGTATAATAGCATAAATTTAACGCACCTTAACACTTTACCCACAAATACATTACACACTCAGCCAAAATAAAATTCTAGGAATGAATTTAGCCAAGGCAGTAAAAGTCCTATACATTAAAAACTAAAAATAATTCTAAAATAAATAACACAGACCTAAATATTAAGTGGTAATGTCAAAGAAAATATTCCCTTAAATTATTTTTGGATAGTTCATTGCTTGTGTACAGAAATAAAACATGTTTAAGCACTGATCACAAAAATATGCAAAGTAAGCAAACTTTACCTACAATATTCATGCTGGGTCAAGTATATCTTCACCTATCCCCTCTTCTCACTTCTTCCCCAGAAATTTTGGGCCCTTCTAATTTTATCGCCACCACAGGAGAACTATAGAATTAAGGGTACAGAGAGATAATTACTGGCTTGAGCATAAGATTCCCAAACTAGAACACCTGCAACCCAAACTAGCAGAGAGCTACATCTAATAATGTGTGTCTCTTTACAGAAGAGACTATCATTTGCAGCCTCAGGTTATGAAATGCAAAACATCACTTTACTTCCCCCCAGGGCCAAAACCAAGACAACAATTAAATGTTCTCACTAACCAGACCATAAGTACCTGGATCTTAATAACAGGAGCCAGTACCCCAGGGTAAGACTCCATACTCAACTACGGTCTTCACGCAGTACTACATACATTCCATGACCACAGCCTAGAGTTTGAGACTGGCATGACATTATATGAGACATTTTAGGCAAGGAGTCAGCCTAAGGGAAAAGGATCACTATGGATCGAACAACACAACCTGGGTACCTACAGCTCTGTAGGAGTCTGAAGCTTTGATGATCATCAGAAGTGAGCTTTTAGTGTCCTACTGACCTGGTTCCTTCCTACATATTACCCCTTTACCAGCATTAGTGCTTCAGCCTTCTGAACAGATGCAAAGGCATCAGCCTGTGAAATAACAGAAACTGAAATCTTGGGTTTAAAAAAAAAAAAAACAACTAAGATTATACCTTCTTGTAGGAGGGGTATAAAGTCAATTTACTAAGGTAAGAAAAGGAAACTCCCTATCACAAGCCACAAAAAAAAAAAAAAAATGAAGAGACAGAAGAAAGAACATATCACAAAACGCTGAAATAAAAAATTCCTGACAGAAGTCTCAATGCAGCAGAACTGAGGAAAATGCCTGCAAACGAGTCTAAGGTAAGTGTTATAACCACGTGGTTGGTTATGATAGGGGATTAGGGAGGAAAGGAAAGGCACCATATCTAGCATACACACCTAGCATAGGCTGCACATACACACTACATGACTAATGATGTTTTTGTTAGCTAAAACTCTTGCTTTGAATTGAGATACCTGCTCCAATGATGCCCCAATGAGAACCATCATATATACTGGGGTCAAAAAAACCTGGAAGCTGATAACAAGCTCCCAGAGCTGTCGTGACATACACCAGAAACACCAACTGTGACAGCTGTTCTGAAGGGCTGTTTGCTTATGACTGTTTTTGTTTAACTCATTATAAAGAGGTCAGTTCAAAATGAGATGGCAGAACAGTCTCTTCAGTGTGCTATGACCACTGTTCTCTCAGATCAATGGCCATGGCAAAATGGTTTCTTGATTGTGCTGTGCCCACCCTTCTCAGCTTAATGCCAGCTCTCTTAAATAATAGCACTTATAGATTCAATTCCTGTCTCTCCTTATTAGTTTTTTGGTAGTGACAGGCAGCAGAACCCAGGCCTTTTCCCAGTTATAGGTATAAGAAAAGCAATGGATGATCAAAAACAGAAATATAATAAAGATCAAAGAAATATGATGCTGCTATAAGTAAAACAAATGAATCTTAAAAATGCCATTATCAAATTTCAAAATACAATCGAGTTCTCCAACAATACACAAACAAAACAGAGAAAATTAATGACCTTGAAAATACATTGTTAGAGAACCCATAAATATAACAACAAAGAGGAAAAAAAATCAAAAAAGGGAAAACCATGTAAGAGCTCTTTGTGACTCCCTAAAGAGAAATAAATCTGTATCATGGGGAACTCAGAAGAAGAGAAAGAGAAAGGAGACGGAAAATTATTTTTAAAAATAATTGCTGAGAACTCTCTTAATCTAGGAAATGAACCAGACACAGACATTAAATTAAACTGGCAAAAGTCAGTGATAATAACAGAATATTTAAAGTATTGAGGAAAAGAAGAGTAGTCTACAAGAGAACACTTATTAGACTGTCCACAGACTTTTTAGGCAGGAAGAGAAAGACAGGAGACATTTAACTTATTTAAAGAAAGAATTTGTCAGACTCTCATTCAAGATGGAAGAAAGGGTAAAAAGTTTCACTAGAAAAATTAGAACAATATAACCAATACCAAACTAGACATGAAAGAAGAACTAAAGAGGTAGTTATAAAGCAGTCATAAAAAAATACAAAAGACCAATAAATCTAAAAATTGGTTCTTAGAGAAGATAAAATTGCTTCTAGTTGGCTAACAAGGAAAGAGCAAGAGAAAATACTAATAAACAGAACTAAAAATGAAAGAGGAGAAATTATCACCGATGGCATAGAATTACAAAGCACCATAAGAGATTACAATGAACAATATATGCCAATCAATTTGATAACCTTGAAGAAGTGAACAAATTTTCAGCCCATCGGAGTTTGTAAGACTAAACCTGGAAGAAACAGAAGAGCTGAATAAACTGATGATAATCATGGAATTGAAAAAATAATCAAAAATCTCCCCAAAAAACAAAAGCTTGGGACCAAGTGCTTTATAAGTGAATTCTAGAAATCCTTGAAAGAACTTATGCCCATTTTGCTCAAATTATTTCTTAAAATATAAGAGGAGGAAATGCTCTCTAACACATTTTATGATGCCAGAGTCAGATAAAGACTAAGAAAATTGTCACGCGCGGTCCCCTGTCCAGCAGGAAGAAAGACGCGACTCGGAGGTGATCTTCAACTGGTTCTCTAATCTTCTTCTTTTTTAACCTCTTTATTGTTCTCTTTTTATACCATTGTTTCACCAATCATCTTACAGAGAAACTAAGTCATCTTACAGAGAAACTAAGTTGTTACATTCAAGGCAATGGGCAAACTGGGCAAACTGGCTCTGACCGGTCTCAGTGATCACGCGTGCACGAGCTCTAAAACCGCTGTACACGTGAACATCCGGGCTGTAGCTTTCCTGTTTACCCACTCTCAAAGTTCCACCTCCTCTTTCCTCCGGCGCCATCTAGCAGCAGACCTACCGCGCCTCACAGAAAATCATATACCAGTATACCTGAAAAATATTGATATGGGATTAAGTATCAACACTATTGAAGCTATCCATAGCCACTGCAGCACTGAGTTCAATCCCCAGCCAGAGAGCTTCCCACATAGCACAGCAGACCTCTCCTGACTTGCCCACTGCTCCCTTTAGCAGTGTATTTCAGCCAATCCACCTTTTACACTCCCCACTCTGCCTCTGGTGAATCCTTTCACCCCCTTCCCCACACCGCTGGCCTACAACCCAGCTCTTGTATGCATAAATAAATAAATAATCTTTTTTAAAAGGAAAGAAAGAAAATCTTCAACTGTATTGCTTGGTACAAGTGCTAGACAGGACGGGGAGAAAGAAGAACCCAATTACACTGTTGGTAGGAATGTGCTGAAATTTTGTTCATTTCTTCACTGTTGGTGGAGCATCCGTTTGGAAAGCAATCTGGATTTATATTAAGAAATTGAAAATGGAAACAAAGAATGAGACAGGAACCCCAATATCAGGCATCTGTCAAAGAATGTGAAACTGTGAAATAAAAAATTTACATGCTCTACAATGCTTATTGCAGCATTATTTACAATAGCTAGGATAGGGAAACAATCTAAATGAGCACTGATAGAGGATTGGATCAGGAAAATGTGATATATCTACACAATGGAATATTATATTCAGCCATAAAGAAAGATGAAATATTGCCATTTACAAGGAAGAATAGAAATTTGAGGGAATTATGTGGAGTAAAGCAAATCAGAATGATAAAGCAAATACTAGTAGTAGATGATTTACATAGTAGATGATTTGACAAAGCAAAATTCTTTTTTTTTTAAAGATTTATTTATTTATGCATACAAGCTGGGGTGCAGGCCAGAGGTGTGGGGTGGTGAGAAGTCTCACCAGAGTCAGAGTGGAGAGCAGAACAGGCAGATCAACCAAAATACACTGCTGAGGGGAGCAGCGAGCGAGGCAAGAGAGGTCTGCTGTGCCATGTGGGAATCTCCCTGGCCGGGCATCGATGCCAACAGGTCCACAGCACTGAGCTTAACACAATGCACCACCAGGGAGGCCCTGACAAAGCAAAATTCTTACAAATACTAGTGGACACTGATAAATGAAGTGAGATATCTGAGATTTAGAGGGAGGAGGGAAAGAAAAAGGGTCACAAGGGTATAAGCAATAGTGTTGGGAAGGGGAAAAGTACCCTAATAGAAGCAAAAAGTTTAAAAGGGAAAGGTAAAGAAAAAAGTTAAAATTTTTAAAATGCTTAAATGTAAGGAAGAACAATAAAAATCAGTGGTTATCTTCTGTTTAATGTTAAGTAATTAAAACTTACTCATTTCTAGTACTAAAGCTGTTATCATATCAGGATGCATCCTAACAAAAAGTTGAGACTGATTTCTAATCCCTTAAATTACACTGGTCAACAGTGAGATCATTACTGACTTAAAAAGGCCCTAATCTGTAGTATCTTGGTGTGCTGAACATGTATATAACCCTGAAAATTTATTAGCTCTCATTTTGAAGAAATTTCATATAATTCATTTTATATGTTTCACTGTGTAAATTTATCCAGTAGGACTTCAACAATATCCTAAATCAGCCTAGAATGATGTAATATTGCATCTCATTGCATAATACTATCATGCATACATCATCCAGCGTTGACTGCATCGTTTTCTGATGCAATGCAATACTTCTGCCAGGCAGCTGCTGAGGTAAGCTGACATCAGCAGTGCACTATAGAAAGCCCTGTCGGAAAGGCTGAACATTGAAAATATTTCAGTCTTTGTGCAAGACAGCTTAAGCTACTGTTCCATAGAACTGTTATTATTTTATCCATTTAGGCACAATACAGAACAGAAATTCCTTGAAAGTGCGTTAATAACATGGACAATTTCTGCTCTATTTGTGGGGAAGTGACATTTGCCAACCAGAAGAAAAGTATCACTTCTCAAGTGAAGAAGGCTTATTATCTTTACTTTGGATGCAAGGTTGGTGACTAAGACAAGTCTTGGGCCCCACATATATTGCTGTGCTACATGTACAACACAGCTTTCACAGTGGTTAAATGGCAAAAGACCATCAATGCCATTTGCAGTCCCATGGTGTGGAGAGAGACAAGCAACCACATAAAAGACTGTTACTTCTGCTTGGTTCCTCCTCTTTCTGGCAGAATAATGAAGCAAAAGAAGTCGAGAATAGTCTACCCAAACATTCCATCTGCATTGAGATAACCAGTTCAACAACTTGTTGCAGGGTAATGCGAAACAAGCATGGAATACTTTTCGCCTAGTGTCTACAAAGTTTCTTGGGAATGTTAGGGCAGATAACTACGAGGAACTAGTAGAAGACATACTGATGCAGTATCAGAAACGTGGCTGCAGTATGTCTCTAAAGATCCACTTCCTTCATTCCCATCTGGATTTCTTCCTGAAAACTATGGTATGGTTAGTGATGAACATGGAGATTGTTTTCATCAAGATATTGCATCAATGGAACAAAGATACCAGGGAAAATGGTCCACTACAATGCTGGCTGACTACTGCTGGACACTCCCCAGAGATGCTCCTGAACAGCTGTGCAAGAGACAAGCAAAGAAATCTAAGAAGTAGTCCATGACTTGATTTTTTACAGGTATTAACCATAGGCCTATTACTATTGGCATGCATTTCGTGATGTAAACATCCATTTATTGCAGATTACAAAAAAAGCTAGAGCCAAAATTAGAATTTGACTGTCATATTTGTGTTGAGCACATACAAACTAATAGGAAATGACTAATTTTATTTCAGTTATATGACTTTTGTAAAACTTTGTTGACCAGTGTTATCTATTTTTTTATATCAAAATATTTGGAAAACTTCTCATCATCTTACAGTGCTCATTAATATTTTCCCTAAAATTCTGTTTATATCATTAATTTGTTTGTTTATTTTAATTAGCAGAAAATAAAAAAAAATAAACCTCAGTTTGGTTTCTGTCTCAATATTCCTAGTATTTTAGCTAAAAATAATTTTGGTAGTGATTAATGTGCATTTTTAATGTACATTTTTTTCCAGAACAAAGTTTATATCAAAAATTATTATACTTTGGAGCTAAGTGGAAGTTATTTTTTACTATAAGATTTTACTGTAACTGTGTAACTTTTTACTAGCATCTTAACAAGAGTTTAAACATTGATTTTTTGGCATTAAAACTGAACTACAGATACCCCAACTGTCTAGTCTGAAAAGAAGGCCAAATGATAATTCAATTTCTAAGGGGATTGCACAAGGTCTGAGCAAAATGGTTAAACTTCAAATAACCTTGCTAATATCTGTAGCCCAGATTGGCAGAAATAATGTGAGATTGGCTATTATCAAAATACCACTTCCGTGGTCCTTCATCCTTTGCTGACAGCTTATGACAGCATCCCCTATGTTTAGCACTATGAATGATGAAATAATTATTTCTGAAATTAAATTCTGCATTTTTATTTTACAAGCTTCCGTTGGTGCTCTCCCACCACCTCCCACAAGGGCACAATCTATTTCCTTTACCAAATTTTTTGTTGTTCAAACGACCACTCCATTCCACTTAATAAGTAAAATGAATTAATATACTTTTCTAGCTTCTGTGATTCTTCAAAGTTAGGGCAGTGGACAAATCATTTTTCTGAAGGATAAAGTTTGAAAGAAATCAGCCTGACTGACAAATCAGTGATATTAAGCATCTCCTGTCAAATAGCCAGAGGTGAAAAGTCAGTCAGCAGGGCTCCCGGACCTGCCCCAACTTCTCCTGCCCTTTTCTGGGACTCAGTATCCCATTTCTGTAAAGAGATGGGAAAATTACCTCCTTCAAAGGTGAGGTTCAAATCTGACAATGTATTTCAAAGTGTTTTGATCATAAAGAACTAGGCAAAAAAAAAAAATTGATTGCTGAAAATACTATTGTCACTTGATTTTCACGCTTTCTGCTATGTTAATATTTCCTGATTCACATTTTTGATAAGTAGGCCACATTTTGATGTTTTTGGCAGAAAAATTTCTTCAAAAACAAAACAAAACAAATAGCCTTGCTAAAGTTTCTTTAATTTTCCCCTTGGCTCTCCTTACGGTTGCCAGATTGTGGGGAGGGAAAATAGTGCTATGTTTACATGATGATTGCCAAATTATTTGAGTTGCACTGCCATTACATAGTTTGACATATCTTCATTTTTTGTCTTGTAATGTTCATTTTTATTCTGCATTTCTTCTGAAGCCACAATGCTTTTAATTGGGATTGACAATGAGAGTTTTCTTGCCAGTCAGTTAAACATAGATATCAAACTAATCATATTTTGACCTAAATGATTATCCTGAAACCTTATCCCAATAGACTTCTGAGAGAATGGGCAGTGGTAGGTAGTCAAATCAAATCTTCTAGCCAAATTCTCTTCACTTAGATTTGACTGTCATCAACTATCTTTTTGTTAAATATATTCCTTTACCATACAGCTAGGAAGGAAGATTTCATTTGGCTTGCAAATAAATTTTCGACTTTGGAGAAAAAAAAAAAAGAAGGTAAGCAACATAGTGAGAAGGGCAGTTTTTGGATTCACCAGCTTTTGGATTCACTAGCCAGATCCAGGCTTATCAGTGTATTAAGATTATAATTCACTGAGGCAACATTACTACTAGGTGGTGCATCGGGTTAAGCATGGAGCTGTCGGCAGCTGAGGCACGAGTTCCATGCCCGGCCAGGGAGATTCCTACATGGCACAGCAGACCTCTCCTGCCTCACCCACTGCTCCCCTCAGCAGTGTATTTTGGTTGATCTGCCTGTTCTGCTCTCCACTCTGTCTCTGGTGAATCCTCTCACCGCCCCACACCTCTGGCCTGCACCCCAGCTTGTATGCAAAAATAAAAATAAATCTTTAAAAAAAAATAGGTGTCACTGTATCATTGAGTGCAAGTTCTTCAAGTGCACATAAAGATTCAGCTTTATCATCTTTTCATCATTTTAACTAGAATAACATCAATTTTAATTTTATATTTATCTAGTGAACCCTAATGACATTTCTAAAGGCTCTGTGGGTATTTAGTTTCATAGTAATGTTCAAAAGTAATAGAATCATGCTGAGATATTTTTTAAAATGCAAAAAAGAAATCTATATGAATTGAAACTTGCTATTAACCTTTGCTACCCTAGTAAATATTCTTATAACCTTTATATTTATATGAGTCCGTCACAATAAATTTTTTAAAGTTATATTAATTGAGGTAATGATCATTTACATCACAGTATGTGTCTTAGGGGTATAAGGGTATAAGGGGTTTATGCCTGTGTAACTGTATATTACTTCATCATAACCACCACCAAAGCCCCAGTAATCCTCCCTTAAACCCCCACTCTCTCCTTTGCTCCCATCCCACCACCTCCCCCTCTTGTAGCCTTAGTCATAGTCTAATAGGCTCTTCCTGTTTTCGCTCCTCTCCTTCTACATTCCCTCCCCAACCCTTTGGTTCCTCAGACCAATGGCCGATTTTCAAGATTCGTCTTTGACCTCTTTTCCAGTTTCTCTATAATCCACACAAAGTGAAACCATCCAAAATTTACCTTTCTTCTTCTGATTTATTTCATTTGGTATAATCCCTTCCAGCTCTACCTATGTTGTTACAAAATGCATGAGTTTATCTTTCATAATCACTGAGTAGTATTTCATTGTGTACATATACAACATCTTCTTTATCCATTCATCTGTTTGGGGGTATTTAGATTTTTTCCATATATTGACTATTGTAAATACTGCTGCAATAAATACAGTAGTGCAGGTATCCTTTCAAATTAGTGTTTTGATGTTCTTTGAGAAAATACCTAGGAGTGTAATTACTGGGTCATATGGCAGATCCATTTTGAGTCTTTTGAGGAACCTCCACATAGCTTTCCATAGGGTCTGCACCAGTCTACATTCCCACAGGGTAATAGGGTTCCTTTTCCTCCACATCCTCACCAGCTCTTGTTATTTGGGGGCCATTCTCACAGGTATGAAGTGGTATCTCATGGTTTTGATCTGCATTTCCCTAATAATAAGTGATAATGAACATTTTTCACATGTCTGTTGGCCATCTCCGTGTCTTCTTTGGAGACGTGCCTATTAAGCTTTTCTCCCCATTTTTTGATTGATTGTTTTCTTTTTAAAAAATATTTTATTTATTTTTGCATAGAAGAACTGGGGTATAGGTCAGAGGTACAGAAGATGAGAGGATTCACCAGAGACAGAGTGTGGAGCAGAACAGGAGGATCTACTGAAATACACTGCCAAGGGGAGCAGTAGGCAAGACAGGAGAGGTCTGCTGCACCATATGTGGGTTAGCTCCCTGACTGGGGATCCAATTCAGGCCATCACAGTGGTAGCACTGAGACTTAACCCCTAGGCCACCAGGGAGGCCTGTTTTCTTTTTGTTAAGTGCTATATGCTCTTTTTAAACCTTTGATGTCAGTCCCTTGTCAGATGTATAATGGCAAATATTTTCTCCTATTCAGTAGATTGTCTCTTCATTTGGTTACTTTCTCTTTCACTGTACAGAAGCTTTTTAGTTTGATGTAGTTCCAGTTGTTCATATTTTGTTTTCCTTGACACTTGAGTCCTCAAAACATTTATTCTAAGGTTTATGTCAAGAAGTGTTTTTCCTGTGTCTTCTTCTGTGCATTTATGGTTTAAGTCTTACATCTAAGTTTTTTAATTGATTTTCATGTATGGTGTGAGCCAGTAGTCATATTTCTTTTTTTTTTTTTTTTTGGCATGTGGCAGTCCAATTTTCCCAACACATTTTATTGAAGAGATAATCCTATTCCAAAGTATATAGTTCACTCCTTTACCATATATTAACTGCCAATAATTATGTGGTTTTATTTCTGGGCTCTCAATTTTATTCCATTGAGCTATATGTTTGTTTTTGTTGCAGTACCATGCTATTTTAATTATAATGACCTTGTGGTATAGTTTGAGGTCTGGAAGTATGATATCTCCATTCTTCCTCTTGTTTGACAGGAGAGCTTTGGTTATTTAGGGTTTTTGTGGTTTCCTATTAGCTGCAGTAATATTTATTCCATTTCTTTGAAGAATATCCCTGGAATTTTAATTGGGATTGAAACAATTCTGTAAGTTGCTTAGGGAAAGATGTCCATTTTGCCAATGTTGATTCTTCCTATCCATGAGTTGGATGTATCTTTCCATTTCTTTGTCTTCTATTTATTTTACAAGTTTTATAGTTTTTCTTGTATAGGTTCTTACCTCTTTGGTTAAGTTTATTCAAAAATATCTAGTTTTTTGGTGTAACTATAAATGGAATGGCTTTCTCAATTTGTTCATCTTCTAGCTCATTGCTTGAATAAGAAAGCACTGGTTTTTGTGTGTTGGTTTTGTATCCTGCCACTTTGCTGAACTTGTTTATGGTTTTGATTAGGTTTTCCATAGAGTCTTTGGGGTTCTGTATGCATAGTATCATATGATCTTCCTATAATGATAGCTTTACTTCTTCTTTCCCAATTTGGATTCCTTTTACAGCTTTCTCTTGCCTAATTGCCCTCGCTAGGACTTACTGAATAGTACTGGTGAGAGTGGATGTTTTCATTCTTTCAGGAATTTTATAAAGTGAACAAAATACCTATCTCAACCTCCTCAAAGAGAAAGGCTTCTCAGTATAAACATTTTCATGCATCTTATCATTTTCAAGTTGCAATAACAGTGTTTGTTGATTCAAAACCATTTCTTTTACAAATGAAATGGAAACTGCCTTCAATTCCATTTGCAAACTGCTAAGAAATTTAACTTTATTTCATTAATATTCCCTCATAAAAAATTCTAATTCACAGCAGAGGGCCAAGAGAAGAGCAATTATGATGGCAGAATAGCAGAGACTATTAATGATAAGCAATATTGCAGCTGCCTTAAAACCTAGTGATAGCAGTTCATGCCAGGTTGTTAAAAAGATCTAAATGCACATAGTTTGCAGCAGGCAGTTTTCTAAAATTATCTGCTTGAGCATTCTATTTCAGAGTGTAAAAAACTTATGATGAAGATATACATAATTCCAGCAAATGAAGAATACTCTTGGTCAATAAACAAATGAATAAAATCCTTAAATTGCTATGTAGTTTAATGGGAGGGTATCTTTTGGAAGTGAAGGTATTTGGGTATAAAGTCAAGATAAGAATATTAGGAAACTAAGAATAATATAGTTGAATAGATTATGGTATCTGTGGCCACAGAGAAAACTATTTTTTTCAGATGTTTAAATTATCTGACATGATTTTTTTATAATATCAATATATCTTTTAATTGAGATAACACTGCTTTACAACACTGTATATGATTTAGAAATATAGGCTCTCCCCCTTTAGGTGTTGTTACCACACCATACAAGACACTCGTAGTCCTCTAAAATAGGCCATTATGCTCACTCCCCACTTTCTCCTCACTCTCTCCCTCCTTCTCTGATAGCCTCAGTTCTTCAGTCAGATTTCTAGGGTCGGTTGTTTGGTTTGGCTTTATCTGATCCTTTGTTTTGTTTCTCTGTATTCCACATACAAATTATAACAACTGGTATTTGTCCTTCTCCTTTGGTCTTATTTCGCTTAGTATAATCCCCTCCAGTTCCATTCATGCTGTTACAAATGGCAAAAGAGTTTGTAATTTTTATAGCTGATTAGTATTCTGTGGTGTATATATAACATATTCTCCTAGTACACTCATCTGTCTTTGGTTACTTAGGTTGTTTCCATAGCTTAGCTATTGTAAATTGTGCAGCAATGAACACAGGAGTCCAAACATCCCTTCAAATTAGTATTTTTGTACTCTTTGGGTAGATAATTATGAGTACAATTACTGTACTATATGGTAGATCTACTTTTAATATTTTGAGGAACTTCCATTCTGTTTTCCACAAACACTTGACCAGTCTACATTACCAACAACATTGTAATAGGGTTTCTTTTTCTCCATAGTCTCACCTACAGTTATTATTTCTTTTTGATTTGAGTCATTCTCATACATGTGAAGTGGCACTGATCTTCAATATTGATCTGTATTTCCCTGATGATAAGTGATGATGAGCATTTTTTCATGTGCCTATTGGCCATCTACATGTCTTCTTTGGAAAAGTGTATATTTAGCTCTTCTACCCAATTTTTGCTTGGATTGCTTGTTTTCTTTTCATTGAGTTATATGAATTCTCACCGAAACAACTTTTAAAAGCCTTTCCAGGAAAAGTCAAATACATACCATGGTTACTACTGGGGGGGACCTGTTTGATACAAGAGATTGCCACATTTTTCAGTTTGCAGAAGGTGATGCAAATTTATGTCATCTTCTTGTTCCTCAGTTTCCTCATCTTCCAATGAAAATATTATCTTCCTAAAGTAAAAATTATCAGTAGTATCTTACCAATAGTAATTCAATCCTTAAGTAAGAAAATGACCAATGAAGAGGGAGTTGGAAAATAAAATGGAACTTGTGAAAGGATATTTTGGTACTTGTACAATGTAACTTTAGGGAAAACTAAAAATGGGAGAACAACTATTTTCTTGGCATAATACACAAGCATGTTGACTGGCTCCTCAATGAAGAATAACTGAAAAATAGATATCAGAATATCATTTGTAGTATTCAGGATTTTTATACTTAATGCATACTTAAATTTACAGAGTATATGTTCTATCCTTCAGTTGGGTGGTGGAGTAAGGGTCAGTCTTCATCATTTCATCATAAAGCTGCAAATCAAAAATCTCTCATAGCTAGATAAATATAAATATACATCAAAGCATATATATCAAACAGATCCTCCCTAATAAATGTAGTCATAATCATGGCATCACTGTTAATAATTACTTCCTATGTATACTAGATGTTTGCATCCTACAAAGCACTTTGGAAATACAAATCAATAGTCCAAAAATGGTCATAAACTTTGACCTAGTAATTTTATTTTGGCAATTATATCCTCAGAACTACTCACAGGGCCTCCTTGGTGGCACAAGGGGTTAAAACTCAGCACTATGAAACTATCAGCAGCCACTGCAGCACTGAGTTTGATCCCCAACCAGGGAGCTAACCAACATGGTGCAGCAGACCTCGCCTGTCTTGCCCAATGCTCCCCTCAGCAGTGTATTTCAGTCAATCTGCCTTTTCTGTGCTCCACTCTGTCGCTGGTGAATCCTCGCACCCCCCTCCCCCATACTTTTGGCCTACATCCCAGTTCTTCTATGCATAAATAAATATTTTTTTAAAAAGAACTATTCATAACCACAAATACACAAAAAAGTTTAAATGTTCAAAGCTTAATATTAATATAGAATAGTTAGAAAATCATATTATCCTTATACACTGAATTTGGGAGAGAATTGAATGATTTTGATCAGAGCTATCAATACTGGAAGAGGAACCATATCAAGTATTATTAGAAACAAAACAAGCAGTCAATCAGTAAATTCACTAAGTGCAATTTTATGGAAAAACATTAAAAAGAGAGAAAGATACTGAAGGAAATTTACATTGCTAAAAGTATAGAAGTGAAACACCTCAGGACCTCTGTAGGAATAAGTAACCTTATAGGGCTTAGGTATCAGCAAAAGTTGAACTGAGTATGCATTTCTTTCCATTGTCCTAAGACCGGGTCCTCCTCTTTATACTACCTACATTTTGAGAAAAATTCATATGTAAGTAAAGTAGTTACTAATTAGAAGTAGAGCAATACATTCTAGTTAACTTGGATGTACCTGCTAGTAAAATGAAATGTCCTAAAGGATACAGAGAATAAATTTGTGTTTTATATATCAGGATTTCACTGTAGGAAGGTGTTCAGGAATTTCTTAGGTATGACTGACCCTTTGTGTCTATTGCTGACTTTAGTCAAAATGTGTATTAATAAACAAAATGAGATTTTGCATTTATAAAATTATTCTTCCTTCCTGCATCATTACTAGAAAAGAACCTTTAGCTGGGAAAGGCAGAGCTCATTTTCCTGGTATCCTGGGTATATTGGTTTGGGATTGGATCAATTGCAGCAGCCTGATGTTTAGAAGGCTCATCCTACTGTTTGCTAACGCCCAGAAGATTTGACTTCACTCAAAGTGGGTAGTGGCCATTAAAACAGGAAACAACAGAAAATTATGGAAGCATTAAACATGTTCATGAAGAATTTGCAATAAAACTGGAAAACAGTTATATTAAAAGCAGGATAGATTGATATGCTCAATATTATCTCAGTTATGTACAAAACTAGGAATAGGAAAACATATATAGAAAAGGATAAAGGACTTCTCTTATCAAAATTTTTTTCTATAAAGAGGACATATTCCTTTTATAAATAGGAAATAAGGAATTTCTGTGGCTCAGTGGATAATATCAGGTAAGCAGTTCCCTTTAACAAGATTCACTTCTTCCTGAGTATGCTTCTTCGTAATTTCTAAAGATTAAACTAATTGAGGTCCACAACAGATAAAATCATTAACAAAATAGTGAATTGTGCTTCTGCTTATACTTCAATTCCCAAATACCTAATCAACACTATGAAAGGTATCTTTCTCATGAAAAGTAAGCAAAAACCTAATTTATAAACGTTATTATTGTTCTTCCTTGATACAAAAGAAACAGATGTTTTTCTTCTATCTTTTCTCAGTGTAAACTTCCAATTTCAGACAGAATGTGTGACTGTGGGCAATCTGAAATTTCATTCAGAAAGTGAGAAGATACTACCAGCTGTCCTGACCTATATCAGCCTGTTTCCCAGCCAATAGAAAGCAGAGAATGACCATCACAGACCTAGCAACTAGGATTTATGGTTGTGCTCTAATTCTACTTTCTCTCACATCTTGGAGCTACAAACTTCTAAGATTTATATGTTCCTCAAAGATAAGTTGTTGGACCTCTGCCAGTTCTTTCATAAACCAAGAGATGTACAATGAAAGAGTCAATACATCCAGTTCACTTCATTTTTGAGCAAACAAGGTATCAGATGTAAGCATCACAGGTATGCTGTGCCAACCTCCTTCTACATCCCTAAACTTGAAAATTAAGCTATGTATCCATTATCACCATTATAACCTTAGCCTCAGAGCTAAGGTTAATTTGGAATCACAGAATTGGTAGAGTCAAAAGTTCTTCTTAAAACATGATTATTCCCTAAAAACTCTAATCCTATACCATATGCTCAAAATGAAAAATTTGAATATGAAAATTTTTACAGGATCAAAGACATACTAATCTGAAGATCTGAAGTAAGACAATTTCTAAAACAGAGTAAATGTTAAGAAACATAAATTGAAAAGTGACCAATTTTGACCAAAACTTTATAGTAATTGAGATTCTAAAATAGAACTTGTACTGATCTTAAAACAACTAAAAAAAGAATCATTCTTAGATAATTAGTTTTATACAATGGTGTTTTTACCACTTGTTTCTTTGAAAAAATTAACTCTGACATTTCTCTATAATTCCACATATTTCCTCCCTATTCAGTTATCTAACCTCATACCAAAACTTCCCCTACTACTTTATGTCACTCCCTAGAGATGAACTTGGAACTTATACCCCAATCTTCTACTGGAGATTTCAATATTGAATATGGCTCAGAAAAAGGGTTTAAAATGGTATCACTACCAGCTGGTAAGACACTGCAAGAAGGTGTCACATCGTGTCAGGACTGTCCTATCTTCATAGTCACAGAACCTGAAAACCCTGCTAGACAGTTAACATGGCTTTCTGCATCTCCTTAATATCTTTCTCATTCTTTGAGATTCCCTTTTATCCATTGTTAAGAATTCCCCCTTTAAGCTTTCCTTCTTAGAATGCAATCATTGGTTTAGGGAAAATAGAAGTATCGCCTAATTTATGGGAAAGATTTTAAACTTTACTTTTCCCCCAAGAAGCTTTATTAGCCTGTAAAACATGATCAAAAGCTTTAAAAGAATCTAAATCCACCTAATCATAAAGGATTTTGTACTGACACATTCTGGGAGCCTTGTTTATCCTACAAATAATGCCATTCATTATGTGCTTTTGTTTCCCAGAATCTCATTAACTAGTCTTACACACTACATCTAAAATAGTTTTACCATCTTTTCTTTAAAATTCAGAATTATCCTTGATAATCGCTTTCAAAAGTACATTAGGACTCTATCACATTTCACAATCACAGGGAAATACTGAAAATGTAAGTATGGTCACAGGAGAATAGATACTTTTTCCCCTTCATTCATCACTATACTGTGTTCCACAAGATAAAATGTACAGCAAGCCTCCTGCCTTCAAGGAGATTATATGGCTACATACTTGAGAAGAAAACACACATATACAACAACAGTGAGTAATACAAATAGTGTATAGTAAAGCCTAGTGAATATTGTAATTTAGAGAGCATAAAAGTCAATGAGTATCAGAATCCACAAAGCAGGTTTCAAAAAAATAGAACTGCCTCAGGACATGTGGATAGAGTGGTTCAAGACACAGGGACCCACGTCGGAGGATCAACAGTGTGTTTGTAGAATACTGGGATTTCTCTGCTCAGAGCCAAGGGTAACTGGGAAAGTCCTCAAATACCTTGAAACAAATAAAGCAAAAATATAAAGCACAGAATTCCCATATTATTATCTTATAAAAAGTTACCATTAAAATTTAGCGGCTTAAAATTGTCATTCTACTAAGTTTGTCAACTTGGTGAGTCAGAAATTTAGAAAGAGCAAAGCGGGCTCACTCAACTCTGTTCTATGAGGACACTGGTCTCAGCTGGAAAGAACTGAAGACTACAAGTTGGGGGTCATCTAAATACTCACTCATACATTTAGGACTGCTGACCAGATCCCTGCATGTAGCCTCTCCATTTGGCTTTGCTTCCTCACAGTATGTTGGCCTGAAGGTAGTCCAAGTCCTTACATGGCAGCTCAGAGCTCCAAGCAGGAGTGTCCAAAAGAACAAGCAACATCATGTATTGACTCAGTGTCACTTCTATCACACTTGGTCAAAGCAATGACAAGCCTTTGCAAAGTCAAAGGGTAGTATAATAGACTTCACTACTAGATGGGAGAAGTATCAAAGGACTTTAAGGCCATGTTTTAATATCAACAAGCACAAATTTTCAGAATATTTTCTCCCACAACATCTAAAATACTTCACAATTTCACAAATCTCCACAACCTCAAAAGGAAAAAGAATACAAAATAAGTGTCCCATGCTGGAATGAACACATGTCTCAGTGTTCCTCCAAACAATCCTAGTTTAGCAGCTACATTCAATAAAACCCTATCTACAAAAGCAGAAGAAAAAAAATCCCAGTTTAGATGTGTTACCTCAGTGGAATTAGTACAGTCCCCCTGCATTCTGAAAAGTATCCAATTGAATAAGCTATATGATCCTCATATTTTATGTTAAATTGCCCAAATTCAAAGCACTGTCTTTACATCTGAAGTGAAATTCACACCTTCACCTCTTTCCCAAATAATTTATTTTAAAATAGGAAAGTCAGTAATATGAAATTTTCAAATGCTTTTTTGAGCAACATGCAAGTAGTTACTTTACCAGCCTAATGATTCCCACCAGCAGGTAAGTGGTAAGAATGAGGCAGAACCATGATTCCAAGACTCTCTCCTCTATTTTAGATCCCACAACAGGTAGCAGGCACAGTATAAATCCAATTTTGATTGTTCATATAAAGAACAGTAGCTTCTATGGTAATCTTTGCAGAACTCTAAAGATTAACAGAGTAACAGCCTATCCATGCTTTCATAAAACTTTAAGTGATAATACCAAACACAGCCATATAGCTAAACTGTATGTTATCAATCTCAAGGGGAGATTTTCCTACTTCATCTTAGAGAATGGGCACACCAAGAAATAGCTGAACACTTTTTACATGTTCTCATAGAAAGCTGAAACTTGTTTCTATAATTTTTTAAACAAGAAGGCTGTTCTCTAAATAGAGGCCTTCTTTTTTCCCTCTTGGAAACTGATTATAAAAGTCAGAGTACCTGCTAACACTAAATTACAGGTATTTACACTCACAGCACTTCTCCTTAGATATAAGACCATTTTGCTCAGTCTTCTAAAAGAATTTGCTATCAGAGAAATCATCATCTTTAACATAAAAATGAAATTCAGCAAAGAGGAAAAGTAAAAGTAACTTGTTTTACATTTATGATGAAAAATGTATTATATTAACTATGGATGTTTAGTATCAAGTCATAAAATTCTTGCTATGCCAGCAATGGAGTCTCCCTATATCTGTACCTGTACAGTTAGAACATGAATCTTGCACCAAAATGTCCCTCTAGGAATTTTCCATTAACAGGTTGTCCACTGGTCCAGATTAAATTCACCATATTCAACTCAGGTTAGGAATAGGGGAGGACTATATGGGCCCCATCTGCCTTAATCTGATTTTATTATTTGTATGTTAGAAGGACCTCAGTCCATACACATTTCTGGACTACATTGTCAAAAGTTTAAATACTAGTAAAGAGCTATTTCAAACTCATCCCTGGTTTAGTTTCCAGAATGTACCAGACTCCATGATTCCAATTTCATCTGCAAACTTATTTTAGCTAGGGGTTTCCAAATCAACCTCCAAGTTCAGTGATTTTATACTCATAGCTGTGATTTTTTATACCAAAAGGAAACAAAGCAAAACCAGTAAAAGAGAAAAGGCTCCTGGAGCAAAGTCTAGAAAAAACTAAGAGCAAGTTTCTAGAAGTCTTTTCCCTGCATAGTCAAAAAGCATGATGTAGTTCCTCCAGCACAACATTATGGGATATGTGTGAAATTAGTTTACCAGTTTCATTAGAGACTCATTGTCCAAGGTTTTTATTGGGAGTTGGTCATGGGACTACCTCTGCTTGTAATAAATGAAAATTCCAGGCTCTAAGAATGAAAATAGGTAGTAAGTATAAATCTTATTGTTTGCATAGCATTTTAAGCGTAGTAACCCAAACTTATGATTAGGGAATGGCAGAAACATTCTCAAAATCTGAGTACCCAGATGCCAAACAAGAGCTAACCTGACAATCGTGGAGTTTTATTAACTCTTCTGTACAAGTTGCCTGGCCTGAGATCTACATGAGTTTAACTTGAACCTTTTTCCAAATCCTATGCCCCCTAGGTTAAGCCCTCCCAAGTTTTTGCAAGCAGTTCTAAGGGCCTTTTTCTTAAGGTTTTCAGCTAGATTTTTCAGTTACTTGTTTTGCCTCAGTTGTCTGATAGCCTGCATGGTAATCAAAGTCAGCACAGTCTTGTGATCCTTTTGACACTGGTATTCAAGAAATAATGATGGCAGAGAGCCATACAAAAGACCCTACACACATTTGTGGCAGTATGTCTGTACCCCCTAACTCTTTCCCAGAGCTATCCCTTTCACTGCTTTTTTCTCTCACTTCAAGCAATACAGGTAGTAAACCAGAGGATGACTTTAGGAATCAAATCATGTCCAGGAGATTCCCATGAGGAAATATACCGTATACATTGATTAACTTACGCAATTCTCCAAAACCACACTACAAAGAGGTTGCTTTAGCAGCTGTTTCACATTACTTATAAGGCCCTTATTTACATATTTACTCATCTTCACAATGAGTTCTGCCCAGCCACCCAGAAGGTAAGCAAAGATTGGAACATTTTAACATACTCTACATAAAATTATCCTTCAGGGAATTTCCTAGATGTTTCTAAATTTGAAAGCAAGAAATGAACCTTTTATATAGCTTTGTGGCTGCAGGAAAAAACTTTTGGCAAAAACTTTCTAGCCCTCTGGAGCACCATTTGACATTATAATTTTGTACCCATCTAGTATGCATATCTGCAATCTAATAGGCATATCTGCATTAGCTCAAAATTCTATCCTTGCCAACTTAGATCTTTGCAACATAACAGTTACTCTTATTCCTCAAATTTCTATGAGACTCAAGTTATACTTTAGAAACTGTTTCTCCCAAAGATCATTTTTAATTCAATTTAAATTAAGCAAATGTTCACTTGAGCATTTAAAGCTCTCTTAAGGACACTTAAATTAATGATAATTATTTAAACATTCATATACTCATATGCAATTCTCCTGATTTATCTTCCAATCAACATAATTCGAAATTACATCTATGAAGAGACAGTTAATTCATGTCCTTCACAGGAGGAAATAAAGTATTTATTTTGAGAACTATTATTTTAAAGGTACATGGAATGATTGAAATTTACTTATAAATTCTTGACCTCAACTCACACAATCACAAGATAAGTACATATAACTTTGGGTAACATTTAAAAACCTAAAATTCTTGCTAAAACAAAAAATAAGAACGTAAAGTCTCTTGAAAAACTTCATGAATGTAAAGTCTCTTGAAAAACTTCATGAATGCTGACTCAAAACCCTGGATTTGCCTTTGAACTCTGTCTCCACATATCTGAGCTCCACTATCTACAGATAAGAAGCATGAATATTAATTTAAAATATCTATGAGAGTTGTGAATGCAATCTACAAACTAAAGAGGATGACAGAGACATCAAATTATTATTAATAAATAAATTTTCCATAGCACTATTAACCTCTTGCCTTAGAGTAATAAATATTGCTACAGGACATGTTATTTGAACTTTGTGGTCATTACAACATGTGGCATTGTGTCTTACACAATATAAATACTCAGTAAATATTAACTGAAAATAGAGAATTTGAAATGTTATTCACTTTCCTCTTTGTAGTTAACAATTTTAAGGAAAATGTGCATATTCCTCACTAAAAATATCACAATACACAGACTTTCATTTTAAACACTGTCTGGCCAGAGTTTTTGATCCAGTGGGTAAAAACTAGAAGAAAGAGAATTCAGGCAAGTCTCAAGTTAAGTAGGACAGGTGGAAATCAGTGGGGCAGCCTGGGCACTATAGTCAAAAAAGCAGAAGGCAGCCTGCAGTTGTAACCTGAAGGGCAAAGAGAGACCAAACAGCAAATAGGAAATATACCTTTATTTTTATTAAACCAGTCCTCTGTATCAGGCAAAGATCTTATAAGGTTTCTTCAGTAGGAAGAAATCCACAAATTTGGCCCAAGCAGGGCTTATAGCAGATAAGTGAGAACTCGTGGTTCAAATGGGGAGTAAGCACACAAGACAAAACTATTTGAGTCTTATCTACAAGGGAAACCTCAAAGATAGACAAGGTATTTATCATTGCTATCTCTTTCTCCCTCTCTTGAAAAAAATGGACTCTGCTTGTTTACATAGCAAATATTTTATAAATTTGAGACAACATACAGGGGATAGAAAAGTGCTACAAAGCACTGTGTCCCATCAAGCTACAGGAAATACCCTGGCAACATCATTTGAAACATCAAGAATACAATGGAAATGTAGGTCTCTTACCATCATGTACTTACAGGATGTAACCTAGGAGTAATCAAAGACCACATCTGCCCAAATGATGATCTAGTCTACAACAACTAATGTTCTCAACATTAAAACCCCTACTTTGAGTTAAAATATTGCCTTCAACATACAAATGGCCAACAGACATATAAAAAAATGTTCAATATCATTTATCATCAGGGAAATGCTAATCAAAGTCACAGTGACATACCATCTCACTTTAGTGAGAATGGCCCACATCAAAAAACAAACAGACGACAAGAACAAATGTTGGCAAGGGTGTGAAGAAAAAGGAACTGCTGGAAGGAAGGTAGACTGGTACAGCCCTTATGGAAAACAGTACAGGGATTCCTCAAAATATTACAAATAGATATACTATATGATCCAGCAATTCCACTCCTAAGTATCTACCTGAAGAATACAAAAATCACAAATTCAAAGGTATATATGCACTCCTATGTTCATTGCAGCACTATTTACAATAGCCAACTTATGGAAACAACCAAAATGCCCAATGAGAGAATGGTGTATTAAGAAGATGTGGTACACATCTTGGTGTGTACACATACATGGTGGAATACTACTTAGCTATTAAAAAGAAAATCACTATTTCCATTTGTGACAATACAGATGGAATTAAAGGGTATTATACTAAGTGAAATAAGTCAGAAGGAGAAAGAAAAATATAAGGTGACTTCATTTATATGTGGAGTACAGAGAAACAAAACAAAGGAACTGATAAAACCAAGCAAACAAACAAAAAAATACCCCTTAGAAATATGACTACAAAGTTGAGGTTATTAGAAGGGGAGGGGAGATGGTGGTGGGAGCAAAGAGGAGAGACAAATGATCTATAGTAATGGATTATGGGTGTTTTGATGGTGGGCATGGTATGGTGACATCTGAGGAGGTGTGTATCTATCCCCCCACATTATGTATCATGTTATAAACCATTATCTCAATTCAAAAAAATTGTCATCTTCAGGAATTCCTTATTAAAATGAATATGTTTCCTAAGAATGGCAAAATATTTATCCATTGAATGGTTAACTGAACCGTGGTACATCCACACCATTGAATGCTACTCAGCAATCAAAAGGAATGAATATCGATATACAACTTGTACTAATCTCTAGAATTATGCTGTTTGGGTGGGGCAGGGAGGGAAGTGCCAAAGTTTGCATACTGTATTCTTGAAATGACAAAATTATAAAAATGAAGAATAGATTGATTTTCGGGGTTATAAATGGAAGGAGTTTATGGGGGAAAAGAGGGGGTTGGTTGCAGCTATAAAAAGCAATACAAGGAATGTTTGTATTGATGAAACTGCACATGTAAAAAGTTTGCACAGAACTAAATACACACACAAATTTAAGTAAAACTGAAGAACTATGAGTAAGATCACATTTCCATGAGCTGTAGCAATACTACACCCCAGTATTGTACTACAGCTTTGTACAGTCTTCAGGATTTGCTTGAATCCCCTATGTACTTTACTTTTTCAAGATGCTATCACTGGGGAAATCAGAGTCAATTATACAGGATATCTCTATATTGTTTCTTACAACTGCATGTGAATCTACAATTATCTCAAAAGAATACATTTAATTTAAAAAATATTAACCCATTAATAACAACATGATTAGAAACAATAGCTCTTACTTAAAGGCAAGGTGGTCATGGGACAGAGATAATCCAAATGAATGTTGAGAACCCAAATAGTCTAGCAAAATGGCATTCAGAATTAAAAATTTAGAATTCAGTTCCAGGCCTGGCACCTGCTATTCAATGATGTGACCTCATTGGTTCCTCAGTTTTCTAATCTTTAAAATAGATAAGCAATAGTAATACCTACTTCACAGGGTTGTGAGGAATAAATGAGATAACCAGTCACTGGCATTGTCTTTGGCACTTAATAAAAAGGGAGCAGTTAAGATTAACAGGTGAGAAATAAAGAGGTAAAATTTTCGAGCTTCCCTTTGTATACAGATTGTGGGATATATTGAAAAGGGTCCTGGCAGCTTGTGGCAAACATGCTGGAGCGCTCTAGGGACTGAATCATTTGCAGTATCTACCACTTCATTCCATCTGGAATGCTCTCTCCAGATATCTGCTTGACTAGTTTCTTCACCTCAGCCAGGTCTCCTCTCAAATATCAACCTATTGAGAGACTGAACCTGACTATCCTATGTAAATTAACTTCATCATTGTCTATGCCGACTGTCTCACAACCTATAATCTTTTAGAGAGAGAGAGAGAGAGATTGATATTGTAGGTTGTGAGACAGTCAGCATAGACAATGATGAATTTTTAAATTCTATGACTCCATGAATTTTTAATTCCTTCAAATTATACCAAGACGATCTCAAAGCTTTCCATTTTACATGATGTTATGACTCTTACTGGATATTTTTCCACATAAGTTTATCCAAGTATAGTGCACATATTCTGACTAAAAATAAATCACTCAGAATGCTGTAAAACAAGGATTAAGAAATTTTAATACCAACTTCAAATTAACTTCCATTCTGGTGATTTACAACCACCACCAAATTTCTCTCATAGGAGATGGTATTTTTATACTGTTGTCCATGTTACACAAGTCCAAGTGTCAAAGGAAACTTTTGACTCCAGTGAAAAATATACCATCATCTTTGGGAAATCACATATGATTCCATTTCAATTAACAAATATTAGAGAGGTAATATCAAGTTATAAATTATCTATAGCAAACTTATGAAAGCAATGCTTTATGCAATTAATACTGCTGATACAAACATTCAATACTAGCTAAAGTTCTTAACACCATGTAACATCCACTAAACTAAAATCCTAAAACAAACATAGACTTGTTGCAGCTATAGTCTAGCATTTATTTTTAAACATTTCTAAGAAAAAAACTCTTGCACAAAATTACTAAGAACTTGGGTTTGAGGAGTTAGTAAGATTTTTGTTGTAGATTCAGGATTGAAATTTGACATGCTAAGAAAATAAGAAATATTAAGGGGAATGAAAAACAAGGGAAAGCTATGGTACTATGTTCTGGTTTTTATATTAATTTCTTGCAGAACTATATTCTTGAAAGCATTAGAAACAGGTAAGTCAGAAGTACAAAAGGGAAAAGTAGAATTTTTGATATCCAAATTGTCTGACAAAAATACTATATCCCAATAGATTAAACTACAGATTCTACAAGTTGTACAAGGTACTTGTTACAAAATGTATCATAAACCACCACCAAAAAAATGGAAGCAAAAGAAGAACCACCCAGTTAGTTTACCTACTGAACTAGAATGTTTCATTTTCCTTTGAGAGTTTTGACAGTTAAATCTTGGGAGATTTTAGGAGGTGGAAATTGAATCTAAACTGTTTTCTTCATATAAACCTAAGTGAATTAAGCTCTTGATTTATAAACGCTTCTATTATGTTGCGTTTCTTTTAGTTAATTTAAATATGTCTAGGTCATCCCTAATAATGTAGTTTATGTTAAGTATTATGAATATACTAGTACGGGGACTAAAGGCAACTTTCTGCATCACTACCTTCATGTAAAAAAATCCTAAAGAACTTTTTTTACAATTTATTCATTCTATCCAATAAATATTTAGGCTATTAGATTGGATTGCAACCACAGCTCTGTTACTTACTAGCTACTTATCAATGATTAATGTTACTTAACCTTCTCTGTTTCAAGTTCCCCACCTATAAAATGGAAGGAATAATACTATCTACTTCATAAGATTGTTTAAGAATTGAGTTAATAGTCACAAAGCACTTAGAGCAATGACTAATACATAGAACTGAGTAAGTTTTAGTTGTTTTGTTTGCTGTCACTAAGTGCTAAGAATATTATGACAACCAAAAACAGAATGATTCTTGCTCACTTGAAATTTAAAATCAGTAACTGAATAGTTAATTACCAACTGATAATGGTCTATAAAGGGGTCATAGAAGTTTTCCTGGAGCAAATGAGGTACACTATGGGACCTGAAAGAGGAGTATGAAGAAGGAGGAGGGTGAGGAGGAGGAGGAAAAGGGAAGAGGAGGAGAAACTTCCAAGATGAAAACAATCATGTACAAAGATTCTGTGGTAAAGAGTTTTGGAATGAATTAGTGATAAGATACACCATAACACAAGACAATTGTTAATTTCAGGGAGAATGAAGTCTTTTAAGGAAAGGAATGCAATGATAGTACACTACATGCCCCAGTTGTGAAAATTATTTACAAAGTTATAATAATATAACATTGAATAATGTCTAACAATAATTAATGGGAATATATTAGGAAGAACAAGGAGAAATGGTTATGGGGAGGAGTGGTTGGAAAACACATAAGTGAGCCAAAACTTGATCTTCCATTATGAAATGTCAGACACTAACATGTACAATGAACATAATGCAGAAACAGCAGTATATGAATGTCACTTAGAAATATGAAAATACTAGATGGAAAAACTAAAAAAGTCAAAAGTGCTTGAAGGTAGGGAACAGAATTATATAAGGGTAGGGGCTGACATAGGACTGTTTTTTTCATTATAAATTATCACATGACTTGATTTTTAGACTATCTGGATATATAATTACCACAGCCCTGCAGATGCACCTCTATGATCTCCTAGATTATCAAATGTAGGTGATGTAGCAATAGTTGGCTGACAGCCCCCTGTTGCTGCTCCTGTGAACTTGGAGGGGTTCTAGTGCTCATTACTTCTGGCCTGAAGTAAAATTCTTATAATGAGCATTTTTTTAAATATAGGTATATGTTACAAAATGATTACCGCAGTAAGTTTAGTTAACAACCATCACCTTACATAGTTATCAATATTTTTCTTGTTATGAGAACTTTAAAGATCTATTCTTAGCAATTTTCAAACATATAATGCAGTATTATTAACTACAGTCAACCTGGTATACGCTGCATCCCTAGAAATTAACTACAAATTTCCTGTTCACCACTTTCACCCATTTCCCCCACTCCAACACCAATCCATTCTGTATTTCTATGAATTTGTTGTATCTATTTATTTCCTTAATCTCCATGTCTAGAAATAGAATTGCTAGGACAAAGGTTCTACAAATAAGTGCAATCATATGGTATTCCCATTGACCTGGCTAAAACCTCCTCATTACTGTGCTGAGCTTTGCCACTCTGCCTACTCTATTTTGTCATCCCTCTGCATTACATTCTGAAGGCTCTCACTGCTCTCTTTCTCCTTTATACGTCACAGAGGTAGTCCTAGACAAATCTTTTGTTTATCTAACCCCATCTCCGTAACTTTCACATAATACTGAAACTGAAAAAATAATTGTGATACAATTTTTAAAATTTAAAATTAAACATAAAATACAGACTAGTGAAAAATTCTGTAATGTTCAAACAAAGCTTTGTTACTTTAAAAATAGATAGATAGATAGATAAAGGAAAAATGGCAACACTGGGTATCAGTTCAAAGCCTTTCCCAGCAGAGAAAAGAACATGGGCGCTGGAGTCAGAGAAACCAGGCCCAGGTTCAAGTGTGTAAAGCCTGGCTTTGTAATTTACAAAGTCTGTTTACTTGGACACAATCAATGACCTCCTTGTCTATTAAAAAGTACTTCCTTTATAAGCTGTTTTTGAGGATTATGTGAAATAATTCAGGTCACATATTAGCAATATAACAAAAACATGAACCACTTATAGAACCAAAATAGACGAATATTGGTGAAAGTGTAAACTTATAATGTAACTTTGTAGTATATTTAAAGATCTACACTGTGTTTAGAACCTTTGTCCTAGCAATTCTATTTCTAGACATGGAGACTAAGAAAATAAATAGATACAAAAATGCTTATGAACAAATATATTTATCAGTGAACCATTATAATCTAAAAAATAAGGTTTGAAATATTCCAAATACTCAAAAATTACTAGGTAGGTAATACTCAAATATCTGAGTGAAATATATTTCTCAACCATTTGAAAATATTTGTAATTTTGAAATGATACAGGAAAATTGCCACAGTGTAATACTAAGTGAAGAAAAATCAAAATACTTCCATTTTATACACTTACATAAATATTACATTTTCTTTATATATGATATAGTGTGCCAAACAATGTCAAATTATATGTCATTGGTATATAGGTACATGTAGAGAAGAAGAGGCAGGAATCAAGAAAGAAAAAAGGAAAATAATGTCAAAATATCTGGGTGACAAAATTTTGGGTCATCTTTTTTTGTTTGTTTACACATATGTATACTATCTATCGGAAACTCACTGTAAATTATGGGAGTGTCCAGTCCATACTCATCTGTTGGTCACTGTATATATAAACTGTGGCTGAAACCAAAAACTGTTATTACAGGTGGCGTGCCCTGGAGGGGGGTGTTGGTGAGGATGGATAGCCCAGGGGAAATGTGAACCATGTATTGGTGGGGGTGGAGACTCTGATAATATAAGGGACTGCAGAAGCAGCCCCCATGATTCAGTGTTCAGCATTCAATGTTTGGGATTCAGCATTTGGGATTTCAGTGTTTTTAGATCTTCAAGGATTCCAGGGTCAGTGACTTCTACCCCATCCCCACCCTCCCATCCCCCTCCCACCATCATGCAGATCTTCCAGAAGGTTGTTGCAGGCTTCTGAGGGATATGGAGAAGCTTTCAGCGGCCAACCTCAGAGAAGAAAAGTTCGGAGGCTAAGCAAGTAGCCAAGCAACTTAAACTTCCTGGTTTTGCTGCTGTTATAGCCTGGCAGGGACGATGAAGACCTGGAGCCAGGCACCATGCTGAGCTGCGTGAGTGTGACCGTTTGTCAGGTTCATTGGCCACTGCAGCTGCTGTTTTGAGTGTTGTTTGTCTGGTGCTGTGCTGGGGCACCTCAGCAGCTCTGGTGAGCATCTCCTGTTATGTCTTCTGCTGTCTCCGTGAGTTGGATCCCAGCCCACAGTCTGGCTGCCACATGCCCCGCAGTGGCCAGAAGACACCATGTAGGAAACACTTGTGTTTAGGACTTTTAAACACTGGACATTGCTTCGCGTGAGGTAAAACGGCCATTTCTGGCCTCAGTAAATCTTTGTTTTTCCCTGGCTTGTGACATAAATCCCATTATTGTTGTTCTCTGAACCTGAGTAGTCTTGAAGTTGCATGTGTGGATAAGGAGCTCAGATAGAGACTGGTAAACTATTTGGCCAGTGTCCTTGGCCAGTTTTAGTGCCCCTTGCTGCCCTGTATCATATCCTCAGCATCCTCACAATGTTGGGTACAAAGCAGTTTCTCAATAAACTCATGTTGAATGACTAACTGCATAAATGAATTAGTGTGTACCATTTTTATAATCACATAACATAAATTTTTAACAAATAAAGGATTTCTTATTTGCTTGTTTGAAAATCATGGGGGTAAGGAACTTATGAGGATACATCATGATACTGGGAAGCCAGGGTCTGAGTTAGACGATGGGGAGGTGAGAATTCTTTCAGAATTGTCACCGTGATGCAAAGCCCTACATTTTGTTCAAAATCACTTCTGACAGAGGGACAGGTACATCCTGCAGTGACTCTTTTTTACTGAAAAATAATTGTTGATGTGTGTGTTTGTTCAAATAATATAAATTTAAAAATTAAAATAGCCATGATAGTTTCCCACTATGATAAGCATATCAATCACTTCTACAAATTATTTTCATTATTTCTATATATAATAAACATTTTTATTACTTTTCTTCAGACTCAGTCGTGCATTTAAAAAGATTATCATTATTAAAGTATATATTATATAATGCTTTATCAATGTTACAATTTATTTAACATTGATAATATAGATAATATTTTATATATTACCTATTTTATATATTACCTATTTTAATCCAGAAATTAGGACTATTGGGTCTATATATCTATCATGTTGCCAGTAAAAAAAAAAGCACAACTTGAAGGCCTTTCCCGCCTAGAAATGAACATGAGAAAAGATATCACAAACTAAGAAATACAGTATAGGAAATAAAAAAGGCAACATTGGCAAATTGGGAGTAATATAAGTATTATGATTATGCCTGTCAATTTACAAAATGTGCTAAAATTGCACAGGAATAAAGGTCTTAATTCATCAGTTTTCTGTAACAGATTCCTCACATAATGACGGCCAAAGACATTATCTGTTGCATACTTTCCTTGTGGCAAGTGTATGCTAAAAGATTCTAAATTCTACCTCATTTTATCCTCATAGCAGTCACATCTGAGGTAGATAGGATTTATCCCAACTTTACAGACCAAGAAATTAAGAAATGCCCACAATCACACAGAAATAAACTGAACAATCTAGGATAACTACTGCTACCTCATAAAAATTACAAAGTACTTCAACAGACAATCCCAGAAATTATAAGTTACAATTCACTTCAAAAATATTCAAAGTCAAATACAATCAAGTATATAATAACTGAAACCACAACAAAAGACAATTGTTTTATTATGTCAGATTAGAGAAGATTAAAATATAATATATATTCAGTGTTGCTAGAAATAGACTAGGAAAGTGTAGCATTATATACCAAAAGCCAAAAAAAATGTGCATCCCTTTCACCCACTATTTATACCTCTGGGAATGAAACTTAAAGAACTATTAAGGGTATGTTAAATATATAAAGAATGTTCATCCCAGAGTTCAACAATAAAGGTTAAATTTTAGAAAAGCACTCTTTGATCTCTTTAACATTTTGGATGACATTAAATAATTTCCTGTTCTTTTAGAAGAGAAGTGTAAACTGGAGTATAAAGGAAGACTCTACTCTTCTACTACCTGCCCTCCTTGAGCCTCTCCTTCCCCATCCCTGCCCTCAGAAGCTGATAATTATTTTAATCAGATTCCTGGGTGCTTCCTGGGTATGTGAATGGATATCATACTTGAATCATTTTTTACTTTTTATTTTCATCCCGAGTTGCTTTATCTCTTGTAAATGGAGCCAGGCACACAGGTATCTGGTATCTGCCTAGTGCTCTCCCTCTCCTCTGCTTCCTCAAGCACTTGACCATTCTTATTGTTTCAGGTTTGCAATGAGGAGTATAATAGCCTCAAAGAAATGGCACTATTAGGTGAAGAAAAGGAATTATACAACAAAATTTTTCCTAAAAAAAAAGGAGATTTAGGTCTGGAAAAAGGTCCTCTGATTCAATCTCAAGGATGAACCAGTTTGCACAACTTTTCAGTTATCTTCTAGACAAAAATATAAAGGCTTTTCCCATTTGATACTATTGTTTTTATCTATATTTTAGGGTCCTCTCTGAGGATAATTATTATGCTTGATGGTGAGCTATGACTTCTTGGATTAACTTTTAGGATATACACATTAAATAAGAAAAACAATTATTACAGAACAGAATTTCAACCACTTGTATCATTATGACATAACTAAGACCACCTGGTTCAACTTGACCAGGGATTTGCCTGGGCAATAAAATAATAATAAATAACTTTACTATTTGGGGATCCATTTGGAAAAAAAATTATCTGAGACAACACTCTGCTCACGTGGGCAGACAGTGCATTCATCAAAGAACAGTCTCACTTCAAGTCCTGCACTAATCTCACCCATCAATCCAAAGCTTTTAGGTCATAAAATCTTCCCATTTAACATGTTTCTCACTTTGAAGGCCTACTTTAAATTCACCAATCTCACCTTTATAAAACTAACTTAAAAATCACTTGTAATAAGCATTAAGGTAGTGTGTACAAATTACCATTCGATTATGAATTATTTTCCCTTTAGTTTGCTTTGCATCCTTAAATGTACAATTTATTAGAATAAGAACACTTCAATCAAAAGTATTAGTTAAACTAGTCAAAGCTAGCAGGAATGTTAAAAGTAGCCAATTAAATTATAAAAACAGAGACTCACTGAAGTGTGATAATGTTCTGTTCACTGGGCAGGGCAATAAAATAAAACAAAACTCTTTCCTGTTGACACTTACAACCCTGTATTTCTACATAATTTTGCATCTTTCCAGAATTGTCATTTTGAAATGAAATTTGTCTCTTACCGTAAGAGCTGTAAGCAGAAGATTCTCTACTTCTATATAAATGTGCAAATGAGGTGAATTTTGCCTAGTTAAGTAAGATGTGGTCACTGGATACATACACAGGAAAATGTCTTTTAGTGAAAAATATGTCTTTTTACCTAGTGCACTGTGGTCATTCTTAAAATATAGAGAATTACAGTTCAGCAGAAGAAAGAAGAGTACTTAGACATGCGTGTTTATTTATGAATATCACTTTTGGGGGTGCCTTTTATTCATATACATATGCTACATAGGATTAAATCACTCCAATCTTCCCATTTAAGAGGTGAGTATCCACAAGTCACTTATTTGTTAATCAAGCCACTCTGTTGAGACTGTCCCTAAGGGTATAACATGGAAGATGAGGTTCATTTCCAAAATAGTGACAACCAAATTGAAGCAAGCTATTTAAACAACTGGCAGACTCATCACTAGGAAAATCAAGTTGAAAGGGATAAACATAAAAATTTCACTTAATTTAAATTACTTTCCAATCTGTCTATATAAAGTACCAAAGAATGGATAAATAATAGCAATAGAAACATGTGATATGCTCATAAACATTAAAAATCCACACAAACATGTCTAATTCTAGTAGTTACAAATGTTAAGTGAGAAAAATATATCATTCATCCCAGGTATAAATCTCTACAAATACATTTCTCTAATTCCTCAGTTTTGAACCACTACCCTATTATCTATCAAGGGGATGATTTTTTTTTTTTACTGCAGTAAGTTCGCAATAAACTTAGCTTACAATATAGACTGGTGGTCTGATAATATATTGCACATATGATATGACCTCATGCTAAGACATGCTGAATATGTTCAGCCTTATGTATTTCAGGTGTATGTATTTTAGTTCCATAAGTCATCTTTGTTTTTTAAGAAAAGAACAAAAATGCAATAAAGCTACTTTTAACAAGGTAATGTTCTGAACTCAGTGAAAGCTTTATTATCCTACTTAGTACATTATTCTTGAGATCAAAGTTCATTATTATCTTTTCTAAGATGACACCTATCTGTCCCATAGACCTCTTGTTCAATAACATCCATTTAAAGTTTTCTCTGCTTCCAAATCAAAGGAGTATTAAGGTACATGATGTGTCTCTGAAGATCTAAGATTCCAAATGCTTTGGGCTTTTAAAAGTGAAACTATAGAGAAACCACAAAGGACTACAAAGCAGGATGAAATATTAGCCATGGCCCAGTACAGAATATAGCCAAAGATGTGTATTTGACTTGAGGGACTCAATGATTTATTTCTGTTCAACTAACCTGCAAAAAAAAAAAATTGCAATGTCTCTGGAACAGACTTTAGAAACATTTCTAGGTGTCAACCACAAAAGAAAAGTAGAGACTGGCTTAGCATATAGACTATGTCTATCACTGTCAATACTACTATAAAGGCATAATATAAATATTTTCAAGTCCCCTCTGGCTAGTAAGAGAGACTAGTATCTAAGCTCATAAGCTCACAAAGTCCTGATTTACTGCTACCATTTTCAATATATTGGCTCACTTGCTCATAATAAAGTTGAAATCATGATACTCCTTTTATATTTAGAAACAGTCATTCTACTTTCATGCTTCCTGATTCAAGAATCAAAAAATAGCTGGAGAAACATGGTGTTCAGTGGATGGCTCTGTGGTAAGAATACAAATGTAAAGAATGTGGCAAAGATAAATTGCTGATACACCAAACCCTGCTACTGACAGAATAGTAACCACTTTTCTACTGGTTATTATCTTAGTAATGAAAATCCCAACTACTCAGCCATAAGAAGGAAATCTTGCCACTGTGACAACATGGATAGACCTTGAGGGCATTATGATAAGTGAAATGTGTCAGACAGAAAAAGATGAATATTGCATGGTATCGCTTAAATGTAGGCTATAAAAGAGCCAAATTCAGAGAGTGGTTACCAGCAACTGGGAGGTGGTAAAAATGAGATGTTAATCAAAGAATACAAACATCGAGTTATGAGATGAATAAATTCTGAGGACCATGATGATTATAGCTAATAATACTCTATCATATACTTGAAAGTTGCTAAGAGAATAGATTTTAAATGCTCTTACCACAAAAAAAGAAATGGTAATTAAGATGTGATGGAAGTGTTAGCTAATGCTATCATGGTAATCATTTCATAATATAGATGTATCAAATTAACACATGGTATGCCTTAAACTTACATACTGTTATATGTCAATTATATATCAAAACCCAGTCATTAATGACAATTACATCATAACACAGCTCTTCCTTAAGAACATGTGGCTCATTGTTACTGCTAAGACTTAATCCTTACTATTTCTTCACTGGCATTTTGTGTTGCTTAATCTTTGGACATTCCACTAATAATTAACATTTTCTAGACACACTGAGGAAAGAAACTAATCAAAAAAACATACGAGATTACTTTTGATTTCTCTGTGATTATTCTGTTAAAAATGCATCTTACCTTAACTGCTCTTAAATATTATTAAGCAGTATCCATTCAGCCACATCTATTCATCACATATTTATTGATTCCTGATATCTATTTTTGTCCTGGAGATGCAAAACAAAAAAATAGAGGATGGAAGTTCTGTGTTTACGTCACCCAGAAGTATTTTGGGTTATATCCTAAAATCTTAAGATTAGTATATATTACGTATTTTTATATAAAGCAACTATTCTAGTGTGTAATGTTTCCATTAAACCTAATCAATATTGCTTTAAGATCTGAAGAGGAAAAAAATCACCTTTTTCAGTCAATACTATAGAAAATGCTTTGTTTCATATCACTACATGCTAACTTCAAATTAAAAAAAAATTCCCTAAATTTAAGGAATAGGTAGCCATTAAAATAGCATAAGTAATGTTATTAGTAAAAGCTGCCCCCCAAAAAATTATGATATTTTGCACTTTATAGAAAACATGGTTTACATATCAATGTCCTAAACCACAAATGACAGGGGTAATTTATTCCCAAGTCAACACCTTCACTTCTATCTCCCAGAGTAGAAAACAATTGCTAAAACCATAAGAATGAAAACAAACATTAATTTGCAAAAAGCCATTTATTACATTCACAGCTGGAAAGTTAATAAACTTTGGAAAGATATTGTCTGCTCTAGTCCAACTCAAATGATCGTGTCTACATCTTCATTTAACAGAAAATAAGTCTCAACGAAAGAGATTAATCTCTAAATCCCTGCCATTCATTATCAAGGGCAAATTAGGTAACTGCTTACTTCTTGTTCTACCATTTCAATAATTTATAAGATCCTTTTGTAAATGTTGCATCAGTTAAATCTCTGAGAGCAAAATGTCTTTATAGTTGCATATCTGTGGGGTAATTTTAAATAACTGATTTTGACATCTCATGAATTTAGGTTATAGCCAATCTGAGTAAGTTAAAACATTTTTCAACTACAAGCTCAATACTAGCTAGAAATGAAAAAAGAACTTTTGCCTTTGAAGTGTTCTCATGTCTTTGTCCTTCACTCACCTCTCTACTCTTCACTCTAGCCGCCTGGTACCTAGGTTATCCTATGGAGGTTCAGTAACTATATTTCAAAGTTAACTCCTGTTCCCTTCATTCCTATTAAGGGATCATATTAGAAAAGCAGCTGTTTGGACTGATTTCTACTAAAACGTGACTCACTAAAGTTTGCTCTGTGTTTACACGCTCAGGGATATCTTCCTTTTAAAAGTAAATGGAAAGAAAAAAAAGCAAATGGCTTTTAAAACTAAAAGCAATGAGTCTTATATTGTGGTCATTGCAGAAAGGTAACAAATCAAAATAAAGAATTTCAAACTCTCTACATCGGGCAGAAAATATTGGACTTACGACTTCTAATCAACTACTCACTCCAACAGGGTGAGTCCTCTTCACAGTTAATAAATAAGAAGAGTTAATCTCCCTCTGTTTGGTAACCTATAAATATCTGTTTATTTACTTCACAGTTATAAAGTACTTCATTTATTCATTCAACACTCAGTTGTTTGTCAATGTGTGTTTTATTCCAGGCACTTTTTGGCCTAAAGGTGCAGTGGTGAAAAAGGAACAGTGGGCCTGTCCTCAAGGAGCTTGTGTTCTAGAAGTAAAAGCCATACAGTATGAAAATAAAGAAATAAGAAAACAAGATAATTTCATAATAAAGACAGTCTCTGAAGAAATAAATAAGGTGCTGAGATAGTACATGCCTGGGAGAGGTTCCCTGCAAAAAAGATGATCAGGCAAGTTCTCTGAAGGACTGTCTGTGATCACACACCTCAAGCCCATTCTTGCTGGGGAAAGAGAACTTCTGCCAGATGGAACAGCAAGTGCAAAACCCCTACCACAGACAGAGACTTGGCAAGTTCCAGGAACAAAAGTGAGATTAGTGTGTTGGAGTATCACATGAGGTTGAATGGTGTGACATGAGGTTGGAGAGACAGGCGGAAGTCTAGATTTTCTTCTTTGCCAACTAAAAGACATGTAAAGGACTAACAAAATGGGAGTGGGGTCCTAATCTGATTAATAGATTTAAAGATCACTCAGTGCTTCATTCCAAAACTCCAAGTTTCATTTTTTTTCATCTTAGTGACTGAGAGCAGGCTCTGGAACTGGACAGCCTGGGGTCAAATGCTGCCTCTGTCACGTACATATTGATGATTTTTGATAAATTTTATAACCTCTCTGAACCAGAGTTCTCATTTTTTAATGCAGAAAATAATAACACTTATAAGATTTTACTTATCAGTGCCAAACAGAACTCTTGATTCCTCCTCTCACCCCTCACTAAAACTGTACCTCTCTCAGTCTTACTGGTTTTAGTAAATGACTCTACCACATACCCTGTTCCTCTACTAAACTAGTTCATAATTTTTCCTCACATTCCACGTCTAATTTGCCAGCAATTTCTCTCCTCAAAAAAGTATAATCTAAATCTTACCACTTTCTATAAAATGAATGTTTTTGTCCCTCCAAACTTCATATGTTGAAATCAATCCCCAATGTCATAGTATTTGGAGATGGGGCCTTTGGGAAGTTGTTCTGTCAGGAAGACAGAGTCCTCATGAATGGGATTAAGTGTCCTTATAAAGGACCTCAGAGAGCTACCTCAGCCCTCCCACTATGTGAGACACAGAGGCCTTCTATGAACAAGAAAAGGGGCTCTCATCAGACACCAAAATCTGCCCATACTTTGATCTTGAGATTCCCATTCCCAGGGATGTAAGAAATACATTTCTGTGTCTATAAGCCACCCCATGGTAATCTGTTGTAGCAGTTCAAACAAAGACACCACATTTTACCATTTCAACTGCTAAAATATGATGCAATCTTTATTACATCTCTCTAGGCTAATGTAACTGCCTTCTAACAATTAATTCTTTCCTCCACACTCGACACATACACTTTCTTCTTCATACAGTAGAAAAAGTGATCTCTTAAGGCAAAAGTCAAATCCTATCACTTATAGGATAGTTACTTATAACTCTCAAATGGAATCCCATTATATATAAAATAAACTTCAGTCTCCTTAGTCTATGTTATCCTAACGACCTGATATCAACCCACCTCTCTGATATTTTCTCCTACTGACTTGTTCTCCCTGGGAACACTCAAAACTGTTTCCTGTCCCAAAGTTTTCCCATTGACCATTCCTCACTATCACCTCTAAACCATAACTTGCTTTCTTCTAATCATTCAATTCTCAACTGAAACATCACTTCCACCAAGTCTTTTCTTAATCATCTTGCTAAATTTTATTCCTCTCAGTCTCAACTATTCTCAAGCTATTTGGTTTGGGATGCTTTTACAGTCAGTATTTGTTGAGAATCCCAGAGAGCTTCTGTTTATTCAAATTATATCTATTAATCTACAATTTATAAATTACACCTTAGATATTTTTAAATTGCATGCTTATTAAGTAATCTTAAAATAACTAACCCATATGTGTCCAAAATAATGATTACTAATTAAAAAAGGGTCTCTACTTTCCAAGACAAAAAAATTAAGAGTTGTGACATTGTATTACATTGAAAATTTCTTTAATATTTTGCTTAAAGAAACAAGCCAGATTTTCATATATGCTTCAATACGCGAGCTAATGTAAAGTGCAATTTGATATATATTACAGTATAAAGTTAAAGTATATTAATAAAATCCAGGTTCACACAGATACACTGTTGAAAAAAAGAAGGAATATTTTAATAGCTTTTTCAGGTAACTGTTTTTATTCTTTGAAACTACAATAAGCTCAAACAAGTGTAAGTTTGCTAAAGATTAATTGCAATGAGAAAACTGTAACTATATCAATGAACATTTTGGCTATATTAAAATTCACTAGCTTACCTTTCTCTTTGAATTTAATATTGTATTCATGGGTCTTAGAAAATACTGGTTCGTGTACTCATTTCTAACTATATTACAAAATTACACTTATCAAAACAATGTGGTATGGGGGAAGAAACAGACACAAAGCTCAACGAGAGTCCAGAAATAAATGCATACAGATATTTTCAAATAATTTATGACAAAGGAGCCAAGAATACACAATGTATAAAAGAGAGTCTCTTTAATAAATGATGCTGGGAAAACTGAACAGTCAAAAGCAAAGGAATGAAACTGGGTCATTATCTCATACCACACAGAGAAATCAATTGAAAATGGATAAAAGACTTGAATGCAGAACCTAAAGACATAAAATCCCTAGAAGAAATCATATGGGTAAACTTTTGATTTGACACCAAAAATTTTGTTATAAAAGCAGAATTACATCAAACTGAAAAGCATCTGCACAACAAAGGAAATCAATGACAAAATGAAAAAGGCAACCTACCAAATGGGAAAAATTCTTGTAAATCAAATATCTGAAAAGGAGTTAATATCAAAAATGTATAAAGAATTCATAAAATAGCAAAAAAGAAAGTCAATAGTAAAACAAGGAAACAATCAAAATTAGAAAATGGACAGAGGATCTGAATAGACATTTTAAAAAAAAAGACATACATACAAATAAACAACAGGTACATGAAAATGTGCTTAATACCTGATTTTCACTTAGTGAAAGTCAACACTGAGATATCACCCTACATCAATTCAAATGGGTGTTCTCAGAGAGACAAGAAATAACAAGTGGTGGTGAGGATGTAGAATAAGAATATACTTTTGGAGCAATCATAAATTAGTGCAGTCACTATGTCAAACAAAGGTGCTTCCACACTGTATTTTTTTTTTTAGATTTTTATTTATACATCTTCCCCAAAAGATTTAGGACTTTGAAACACAAAGTTCATTCTCAATAAATGTCTATTCCTTATCCAGCAATCTCCCACCTCTGAGGCAGTAAGCCTGTTTGAATATGGGAAAGAGAAAGGGAAGAATACAGTGAGATAGTGGGCCTCCCTGGTGGTGCAACAGGTTAAGTCTCAGCACTATCAAGCTATCCACAACCACTTACCACATGGTGTAGCAGGCCTCACCTGCTGCTCCCCTCAGCAGTGTACTTCAGTAGATCTGCTTGTTCTACTCCCCACTCTGTCACTGGTGAATCCTCACACACACACACCCCACACCTCTGGCCTACACCCCAGTTCTTGTATGCATAAATAACTAAAAACCTAAAAAATAAACAACAAAAAAAAAACACAGTGAGAGTAAAAAAAATAAACATGGAATAATGGTTCAAATATTATCCAAGTTATAACATTTTTAAAGGCTTTTGACCAAGTCCTTGTACCTCAACTAAAATTAAAGTTCAGGATATCAAAAAACCTTCCCCTGAGGGATTCATCTGAGAGATTATCATCTACCCTTGTGAAGACATTACAGACAAAAAAATAATCACAATACTTATCCATCTGAAAGCATTAAAAAAAGCAACCTGCGACATCTTCAACATGGCGGTGAAGGGATGCTAGTATCAACTCTCCCAAAAGAAAAGCTGCTTATAAAGAGACATCAGCCAAACCCAGAGAAGATCGAGAAATGCTACATAAATCTAACACCCTCACAGGTGAGTAGGACTTGGAAAGGAGCTAAAAAGTCTGATTCAGGGGAAGAAAGAATTACCAGATCCCCTCTCCCCTCCCCTCAATGCAAAACCGGACCAGGAGACCAAGACAAGAGGCACCTGAGGAAACCCAGAAAAAGAAAGGTGGGCAGAGGCATTTTCCCGGGCACGGCAGAGTGATAAATTCAAGACTGACACCAGCAGTCCCTCCAGGTAGCAACAGAGCTCTGAGAGGGCAGAGTGCACTGGGGAAGTTGGTGGGACACGGAACAAAGCCCTGGGCATCCATGGTGTGGCCGCTCCCCCCACCTCCATTATGGAGCCAGCACTCTAGCTCCTCTTTGGAACAGAACTCTGGGGTAGTGGTCTACCCACCCCTTCAGTAACACTATTAATATCTAACCACTGGAGGAACCGCGGGGGGAAAAAAAAAAAAAACTCCCAGCTACAGGTGCGGGAGAAACACAGGACAAAAGCCACACGCTATAGGAACTTTCTGTCCTGCCCCGGGCAAGAGAGGGAGAGCTCCCGAGGCAGTTCCACTGCACCGCTCTGAGCCAGAGAATTACCACGGGAGGCGGTCAGCTTCACAACCCACAGATAAAGACTGCAGGCTAGGCTGCCACAACTGCCCTCCAGGAGCGGGAGAAATGCGGACAAAAGCCGCGCTCGGTTGGCACTTCCTGCTTTGCCCTGCGCAGAAGAGGGGAACAGGTCAGGGCAACACCACCGCTGCGCACCAAAGCCCTCCAGGAGTGCGCGCCCCGCACTGCCACGCCCCTGCAATACAGCCGCACTCCCGCCCTCCAGCCGCGTGCGCCGAGCAGCCGCTGCCCTCCAGGTGCGCACCCCTCGCCACTGCTGCTGACCTTCAGCCGCGCGCATGTGCAATCCGCACCAACCTCCAGCAGTGCACGTGCACCCTGTGCCAACCTACAGTCATGAGCGCACGCCCCGCGCCGCTGCCCTACAGCTGCGTGCGTGCCCTGCGCCACCGCCACCCTCCAGCCACGCGTGCTGCCATGCCTCCACACGCCTTCACCCTCCAGCCGCACACACCAAGCTGCAGTCAACCTCCAGGCACACACCCCACGCTGAGACCGCCCTCCACCTGCTCGCGCCACTGCTGCCACCCTCCAGCCGTGTGCGCCGCGCTGCCGCAGCCTCCCAGGCGTGTGAGAGGCACTAGGATCTGCAAATCCATGGCAGAGCTTGGAACAGCTGGAGATTCCTGGCGGGACCTGAAGTTACGGCTGCCTGAGGCAACACACAGCCACCTGCTCCCACCCCCCTCCCCCACCGTAAAGTGGAGGCAACCTGATAGGGGTGAAATCAGAGGTGCAGAGGCACAGGGCCAGCCTTGGAACACTCCTCCCCACCAGACCCGACACTAAAAGCGGTGATAGCCTCTAGTAAACTCTGGAGGAAATAGTGGGAGAGAAAGAACAGGAAGATCTATAGCAAGAATACAAGCAGCGACAGAGACAGAAATAAACCTGAAGGCAGCAGCATCTGACACCTGAAAGGGGACAAAATTCCAGCAGTGGGTCCACCCAAACACCCCAAGACCTCAGGAGCAAGACTACAAAAGACCTCCTAAACTAAACCTACAACTACCATCTCAGCAGGAACCACTAAAAGAAAAAATCTTAAAAATTCATCCTTCCTAGCTTACAAGGATCTAGAGAAAAACAGCCATAGACCCCAGTACTGGGGTTCTTGGAACTGAGTGGAGCTAGCTCTAGGACCGCCAACCACCAGGGGTTTGGCTTAACAGGGCCAGAATTGGTTAGATCACCACTCCTTCACATCCAAGAAGGAGAACCCAAAGAGATGCCTGACAACACCAGTGCCACAATCTCCCAACACTTACAACAAATCAGAAGACAAACAGGGAGAAGAAAAAATATAAACAACCAAGCAAGCCCTCAAGGAAAGGACACGGAACAAAAAGAAAATCAAGTACCAAAACCCATCGACAATGACACGGAAGAACTTCTCTCTCTGACAGATAAAGAATTTAGAATCATGATTAAGGAAATCATGATAAAGGAAAAGAAAGAAATGGAAAAAAACAATTAACAATGTGAAGAAAGAAATCGAGACCCTAAAGAAGGAGAATAAGAGCTTAAAGGAAGAACTAAAGATCTCCGGGAACAGCGATAAAAGCAGAATCGATGAAATGGAAGACCACATTAGCGACCTCAAAGATGCAAATATTAAAAGAACCAAAAGGGAAAAGGAAATTGAAGCACGAAGGGAAAAGAATGAAAAAAAAAATTCAAGATCTATCTGACACCATGCAAAAAGGAAACATAAGAGTAATAGGAATTCCAGGACAGGAGAGAGACCAAGGAGCAGAGAAACTAAGTAAGGAGGTGATAGAAGAAAATTTCCCAAGCATGAAAATCGGCATACAAGAAGCAAGAAGATCTCCAAATCACCATGATCCCAGACAACCTACACCTAGACATATCATAGTTAAACTCACACAAATACAGGGCAAGGAAAAAATATTGAAGATGGCAAGGGGGAGGAAACAAATAACTTATAAAGGAAAACCAATCAGGATGACATCTGACTTCTCCGAAGAAACACTAAGGGCAAGGAGAGGATGGAGAGACATATTCAACAAACTCCAAGACCATAAATTCCAACCAAGAATACTTTATCCCGCAAAGCTCTCTTTCCTCTATGAAGAAAGGATAAGGATCGTCCCAGACATACAGAGTCTCCAGAAATTCGTCACGACTAAACCCCCACTACAAACAATACTACAAGAAGTCCTGAAACCAAAACTGACAAAGGAATGATAAAGACTAGAATAAGACATGGAATAAAACCACAAAAAGACAAACAAAATGGCCAATACAGACGCCAACGTATCGATATTAACTCTAAATGTAAACGGACTCAACTCATCAATAAAAAGGCACAGAGTAGGGAAATGGATCAAAAAACAGAACCCAACCTTCTGCTGTCTAAAAGAAACACATTTAGTCACAAAAGATAAACACAGACTGAAAGTAAAAGGCTGGAAAACAATCCTACAAGTGAATGGACCTAAAAATAAGGCAGGGACAGCTATACTTATATCAGATAAAATAGACTTCAAACTAAAAAAGGTAAAAAGAGACATAGATGGTTACTACATCATGATAAAGGGGAAAATTCAGCAAGATGATATAAGCCTCATCAACATATACTCCCCTAATGAAGAAGCACCAAAATATATAAGACAATTATTATCAACTCTGAAAACAGACAGAGAAAATACAATATAGGAGACTTCAACACTCCATTATCACAAATGGACAGATCAACGAGGCAACAAATAAACAAGGGCATTAAAGCTCTAAACAAAGACCTAGACCACATGGGCTTAACAGATATCTATAGGGCACTACACCCCCAAAAATCTGAATACACATTCTTCTCAAGTGCACATGGATCATACTCCAGGATTGATCATATACTAGGTCACAGAACAAACCTCAACAGATAACAAAGATCAAAATCATACCTACTATCTTCTCCAATCATAAAGCCATCAAACTAGAAATAAACCATGAAAAGAAAAAAAGGAACCCTTTTACATCATGGAGATTGAAACCCACACCGCTTGAAGACCACTGGACTAGTGAGGAGATCAAAGAAGAAATTAAAAAATACCTAGAAATGAATGACAAAGAAGACACAACCTTCGAGAATGTTTGGGACACAGCAAAAGCAGTATTAAGAGGGAAATACATAGCAATACAGGCTCACATCAAGAAACAAGGAACAACTCAAAGAAACAATCTAACCCCCACCTCAAAGAACTAGAAAAGGAACAAGAGAAAAACCCAAAAGCCAGTACAAGAAAGGAAATAATAAAAATCAAAGAAGAAATAAATGAAATGGACATAAAAAAAACAATACAGAAGATCAACGAAACCAAAAGCTGGTTCTTCGAAAGAATAAAAAAAATAGACAAACCTCTAGCAAGACTTACAAAGAAAAAATGGGAAAATATAAAAATAAACAGGATAAGAAATGAAAGAGGCGAAATTACAACAGACACAGCAGAAATCAAAAGAATAATCAGAGACTATTATAAACACCTATATGGAAACAAGTTCAATAACTTAGAGGATATGAATAAATTCCTGAAACTACACAGCCACCCAAAAATAGGTAAAGAAGATATAGAACACCTAGACAGGCCAATCTCAAGGTACGAAATTGAAGCAGTAATCAAAACCCTCCCCAAAAACAAAAGCCCGGGACCAGATGGTTTCATAACCAAATTCTACCAAACATTCAAAAATGAACTAATCCCTATATTACACAAACTCTTTCAAAAAATTGAAAAGGAAGGAGTACTACCAAACACATTCTATGAAGCAAATATTACTCTAATACCAAAACCAGACAAAGACAATACAAAAAAAGAAAACCACAGACCAATCTCTCTAATGAATACTGATGCAAAAATATTCAACAAAATCTTGGCCAACAGGATCCAACAATGCATCCAAAAGATAATACACCATGACCAAGTGGGATTCATTCCAGGGACACAAGGATGGTTCAACATCCGGAAATCAATTAATGTAATCCATCACATCAACAAAAAGAAAAATAAAAACCACATGATCATATCAATAGATGCTGAGAAAGCATTCGACAAAGTGCAACATCCATTTACGATAAAGGTCCTTGAAAAACTTGGAATAGAAGGAACATTCCTTAACATAATAAAAGCCATATACGACAAACCCACAGCCAATATCATCCTCCATGGTGAGAAGCTGAAAGCCTTTCCCCTAAAATCAGGAACAAGACAAGGATGTCCACTCTCACTATTGCTTTTCAATATAACACTTGAAGTCCTAGCGAGAGCAATAAGACAAGAGAAAGACACACAAGGAATCCAGATAGGGAAGGAAGAAATTAAATTGTCACTATTTGCAGATGATATGATTATATACATAAAGAATCCCAAAAAATCCATAGAAAAACTACTCAAAACTATAGACCAATTCAGTAACATAGCAGGATACAAAATCAATGCACAAAAATCAGTGGCCTTTCTATATGCAAACACTCAGTCTGAAGAAGAAGACATTAAAAGAATTATCCCCTTCAAAATCGAAACCAGGGCCTCCCTGGTGGTGCAGTGGTTAAGCACTGCGCTGTGGAGCTGTCGGCAGCGGCGACGCGAGTTCGACACCCGGCCGGGGAGATTCCCATATGGCGCAGCAGACCTCTCCTGCCTCGCCCGCTGCTCCCCTCGGCAGTGTGTTTCCGTCAATCTGCCTGTTCTGCTCCCCACTCTGTCCCTGGCAAACGCTCTTGCTGCCCCATGCCTCTGGCCTGTACCCCAGCTTGTCTGCATAAATAAATAAATATTTTAAAAAAAATCGAAACCAAAAAAATCAAATACCTGGGAATAAACCTAACAAAAGAGGTAAAGGACTTATACAAAGAAAACTACAAGATGCTGTTAAAAGAAATAAAGGAAGACGCAAAAAGATGGAAAGACATCTCCTGCTCATGGATTGGAAGAATCAACATCATCAAAATGGCCATCCTACCAAAAGCAATCTACAGATTCAATGTGATTCTGATAAAAATCTCAATGACATTCTTCAAAGAAATAGAACGGATATTGAAGGAATTCATATGGAACCACAAAAAACCTTGAATAGCTAAAGCTCTCCTGACTAAAAAGAAGATGAATGGAGGGATTACACTCCCTGACTTCAAACTATACTACAAAGCCATAATAATTAAAACAGCATGGTACTGGAGCAAAAACAGACACACGGTCCAATGGAACCAAATGGAACCCAGAAATAAATCCACATATTTATGGACAACTAATCTTCGACAAAGTAGCAAAGAATATGCAATGGAACAAGATTAGTTTGTTCAATAAATGGTGTTGGGAGAACTGGACTGCTACATGCAAAAAAATGAAGCTAGACCACTACCTCACACCATGTACAAAAACCAACTCAAAATGGATAAAAGACCTGGAGATAAGACCTCAATCCATAAAGTTTATAGAAGAAAAAACAGGCAAAATTCTACATGACATACATCTCAGCAAAATCTTTAAAACCACTTCCCCTATAGTGAAGGAAGTAAAAGAAAAGCTGGGACTACATCAAACTAAAAAGCTTCTGTACTGCAATAGAGACAATAACTAAAACAAACAGACACCCTACTAATTGGAAGAAGATCTTTGCACACAATACAACTAATAAAGGACTGATAACAAAAATCTACAAAGAGCTCACACAACTCAACAAAAACAAAGTCAACAATCCAGTCAAAAACTGGGCAGAAGAGCTAAAAAGACACTTCTCCAAAGAAGAAAAGCAAATGGCCAACAGGTATATGAAAAAATGTTCAACATCACTTATAATCATGGAAATGCAAATTAAAACCACAATGAGATACCACCTCACGCCAGTGAGAATGGCGCACATTAATAAAACAGGCAACAACAAATGTTGG